>BQNB010075737.1:0-26227 GCA_026074375.1 Tanacetum coccineum | reverse complement strand
TCATCAAATAAATTCCCTCTAAATGATCACCACCATTTCATCATCTTCTTCATTCTTTATCAACCACCATAGCATCCATTAGATCTTCCATTTCCAAAGCTTCCAAAAGACCAAAAATCAACATCATTCTACCAAAACAATTGTTTGTGTATTTAACTCATGATGACTCTAAAACCCCATCACCCAAACATCAACTCGCATCCCCTAGTGCTCCTAATGCACCTTCAAAAACACCATCAACCAAAGGTACTTCCTCATCCTCCATTGACTACACACCCAGATCACCAACATCATTCACATCACCATCAACAAATGGTTACTTAAACTCACCAACATATCCTCCTCCAAGAGTTTTTCCACCACCTCCAACTCAAAAAAATACATCAATGGACATCACTCTCACCCTTTTACCAATTGCCCCACTTGATGTCCAATTTAACACTCCGTCACCTTCTCTACCTATCTTTGGTCATCCCATACCTTGGAACCTTCTTGAGGCACATGGAGACTCATGTTTGTGTTGCATTCACAACCGTACTCTTATCTTTAGATTGAGAGATGAACTCCAATAATTGTTTTCTTACATAGTTCACATGCTCTCACAACCTCCACCACCCAATTCACCACCACCACCATCACTTTCACCAAACTAAACATACACCATGTTTAGCCACTTTCAAATAATTGTCAACCAAACCTTTTGCATGCAAGTCCTATAGAATTCTAGGAATGATAGGATCTTTGTAATTTAATTTAATGTATGTTGTAATAATATGCTTCAAGCATATTACTATACACAACTTTTATGTCTAATGAATTATCCTTAGTCTTATATTTTTTTATATACTTGTTTTCTTTTTGGTTGGTTGAATTTTTCATATCCATAAAAGTTAAGCCTAGTTGATATATATTTGTGATTGTTAGTTTACACAAATAACTTGACACTTGTTAAGCATTATCAACATGTTTAAATATTTTTCCTATTTGCTATATGTTAGAAATGGTTGTCTTGTTTTTATAACTTGTTTTGTAGCAAAGTTATCAATAGAAATAAAACTCACTAAATACTTGTTTAAATATAATTTTACATTTAATGAGTTTAGATTTTTAATCATCAAAAAGGGGGAGATTGTTGATAGAAATAATGCCTAAAAATGTTATTAATATTTTTCGATCTCTCTACATTTTGATAATCACAAAATGTAAAAACGATTAATGAAAAATTGTTTGTAAACAAATAATTAGTAGTAAATATTCATTTTGAAAATTTAATCACTTAAAGGTATGAATAAATAAATGTTTAATGCATTTTATGATCAAAGGAATTTTTATTCAACCTCATATTTTTTATAAAAATGTCATAAACATTTTTATAACTTTTACAAAACATTTTGAATTTAAAAAAAATATTTTATTCAAAATAAATATTTTGAATTCAAAATTAATACCCAAAAACGGCTAGAAATGTTCTAGAAAAGACAAAAATAGAGCGTGTGGCCTGGGCGGCCCCCTTATTTATAAGGGCGGAATAGAGCGTGTGGCCTGGGCGGCCCCCTTAATTATAAGGGCGGTCCCCTTAATAATTAAGGGGACCGATCCCTATTTAAGGGGACCACCCAGACAAAAAGCCAGCTCAGCTGGCCTATAAATACTGGATCATTCTCACTATTTTTCTCACCTTTTGCACACACTTTCTTTCTGTTCTAAACCAGTCTATACACTCCTTTCTTTCCTTTGATCATTTAATCATAAAGCTTTGTTTCCAAGTGATCCAAGCTTAATTCCTCAAGTGTAAGAGAAAAATACTTCTTGTCATCAAGTTAAGAAGTGTTATAGTATAGTTGGTATAGTTGTGTAGTTGTGTTATATCTTGTAAATCATTTGTGTATATTATGAAGATGTGTATCGTAGTTGTGTACAATAAGTAGATTGTTGTGATCATTGTAAGTATAGTTAGATCGGGGTGATCTTAGTAAGTAGTGATAGACTGGTGTGATCATATTAGTGTCTTGGTGAAGTGAAGTTGTGAAGCAAAGTAAAGTTGTGAAGTAGAGAGAAGTTGTGGAGTGAAGCCAAGTTGTGAATTGTCGTAAAGTGGTGTGTTTAGTTGTGATAGATTGATTCTGGCTAGGATTAGAACTCGACATTTTGCTTAGTGTCGGAAATTGGTGTAAGCTAAGTTGTGTGCGGTTTTCTCCGCCTAAAAGGAGTTTGTTGACATAGTGAAGATAACTCTCAAGTTTGGTGCTCGGAGAGTGGAGTAGGGCGAAAAGGTGCTTCGTTACCGAACCACTATAAATCATTGTGTTGTGGTTTGATCTTTCTAACTCTTATCTCTTGTCTTTCATATTTACTTGTCATTTACTCACATATTTGTATTGTTCATATTGTGAACATATTGAGATCACACAAAGTCGAATCTAAATTTTTATAAACAAACATAACATTAATTTAAAAAGCGATAAACTATTTAACCCCCCTTATAGTTTTCCACAATTGGTACCAGGAGCCACGTCAAACAAGATTTTTAAAATAAACTGTATTTTAAAACTTGAATCGATCTATGAAATCGGAAAAATATTTAGAAGGGCAATCTATGCAAAGACCACCACTATTTGAAAGTGATGGATTTATTTATTGAAAAAATAGATTCGAAACTTATGTGAAATCAAAAGATCTAGATCTTTGTCATGTTATTACCTATGATGATTTTCCTCCTATTCAATATAATCCCGAAACTAAAAAGGATGAAACTATATCTTTTGATAAACAAAACGATGATCTTAAAAAGAAACTTGACTTAAAACATTGAAGCTTAAAATGCGTTATTTATAATTGCTTTACCACGTATAGAATACCGAAAAGAATTTCATCTGTTAAACCGTCAAGAATTTGAATACTTTTATTAATCACTCACCAAGGTAATAGTCAAGTCAAAGTATTATAAAATAGTATCTTAATGTTCACATATGAACAATTACGATTTAGGAAGAGGAATCGGATTGATAATGCTTTATGCTAGATTTAACATATTATTACTTGTCTAAAAACACTTGATGAAGGTTTTTCTAGCTAAGATTTATGTAGGAAATTTATTACGGCACTTCATCATAAATGGCGCGCAAAGGTTACGGCTCATTTTGAAGAATCAAAGGAATGTACATCTTTATCGCTTGATGAACTTTTGGGAAACTTAAAATTTTATGAAGTACTAATTTACAATGATTCTGAAATGGTCAAGGCAAAAGAGAACAAATTGATCTATGCCTTTGAAAGACAAAAGGAATCAAAGTGATGAAGATAGTTCGACTTCCGATAGTGAAGACGAAGAATACGCCATGGCCGTGAGAGACTTCAATAAATTTTTCAAAAGACAAGGAAGATTCGTAAGACAACCACATGATGAAAGAAAGGTATCTCAAAGAAATAAAGACGACAAATTGGCAAGGCGAAGGAGAATGTTTTAAATGTGGGGGAATCAAATCACCTCCCACATCGGAGAGTGTGCATAACTATCAAGAAGTACAATCAAAGAGCCTTTGTTGGAGGGACTCATGGAGAGATTAGACGAAGATGAAGATGAAAAGACATAAGACGAAAATGTTTATGGCTAAAAGCTTATTTTGAGGTACTTTTCGAAGTGGAATTCTTTACTAAATACAACTATTAGTTAGATGAGAAGATTAGATAAGTCCGTTCTATAATCGGGACTATGCAAAATTAGGTCTTGAAGTCGATTGGCTAAAATTTAAACTCACTAATAACAAATTCTTAAATAGATTAGAATGAAATAAAGTTACTAGAACTAAAAAACTTAAACTACTAACATAGAAAAAAGGAAAGTAGTCAATGAAGATTGTAAAATATGTCAAGACCTTAGATTTGAAAATGTAAAAACCTAAAGGAAAAAATTTCTAGGCTCTATATCAATATACATAATAGTAGTCAATCACTTAAGAAAATGTTAAATCTTCAAAAGACCTATCCGCGTGATAAATCGGCCTTAGGATTTATTCTACAATGATCAAACTAGTGAGTTTAAATCAGTGAAATTTTGTTAAGTCACAAGAGGTTGAGTCTAAAGAAAAAAGTGTGAATTAAAAAACTCAAGCCCAAACCAGTTTTATGCTTATTTACAATACTAAATCCCATTGCAAGCGAAAGACGAAGTAAAAGTTTTTTATAAAACCTTCTTTTAAAACCTGGAGTTAGTTTTACTAAGCCTAAAACGAGATCTAAGACTCCTCCTCCAAAAAGAACTAATAACTCTCACCCTCGGTCTAAAACACCACAACCTAGGAGAGATTAAGTTAGAGAAAACTACCCTAATAATAATCATTCAATGTGGAATTATTCATAACAACCAAACTTCCTCTACGTGGGGATTATGTCCACCTCTTATATGTTTGAATCAATGCAAAATACCGCAAAATATGTTCGGAAACTAACACTTTGGACCCATGTGACATTTGGGGACCACATGTGGTTGAGTACGTAACAACATTCAAGTGGAGTTGTTCGTAAATTTCTTGAATCGACGCAGCAAATAACATTTTAAAATATATCTTATATATTTATTTTTATTTTATTTTTTTTATTGTTATTAATGACGGGTTTTCCAAAAAAGATTTCTCCTTTCAAAGATACTTATTGAAATTGTTGAAGGAAAAACACATTATAGGCAAAGGTATGTCCTTTCCAATCTCTCTAGAATTTAGATTATGTGTTAATGTTAATGACTATATTTTTTTATGCTACATGTGTTATATGCTAAACAACATAAGTTATAGTTTGTAAGAACTTACTGTAAGCTTATGGAATAGTGTAGTCATAGAATTCCATTTGTATGGCTTTCTAGAATTAGAGATTTTGTTCATTATGAACTAGGTCTCTCACATAGTGATTTGGAATTCTCTTACGTACTCTACTAAATGGAAAATCTTCTTTGTTCCACTAGTAGCGAAATCACGGAGATGAAGAAAAGTGAGTTAGTGGGTAATCATTTAACATTAGAGTTGGATTAGTTTTTCATCTTTCGCCGGGATAAGCATGACATACAAAAACACTATGGATGAAACAACTCCCTTCGAAATACTACGTCATCGGCTTCATCTACACGTTACAGTAAACTACGTAATCTATCGGATCCTCTCTCAAGCTTTAACTTCCACTCTATCATTTCTATCGTCACATATTGATATCCTCTCATATACACAAAATCATGACAATTATCTTATTTCATCGAAGTGAATTAAATTTATTCAAATTGACAAGTAGTTAATTGAAAAACGTCACTTATTATCGTAAATCTTCTTTGGCTTGAAACTTGATTATTTAATCCGAAGTAATCAAAGTATTATTTTTTTCAATTAACGATAAGGGTTAATTTAAAAATGTCAATTAAATTTCGTCAATCATCTCTAAACCACATCTCGATTCAAAAAAATCTTGACAACTTAATTATTTCTGGAAATTTATTTTAAGTTATACTTTAACTTAACGATAAAGATATTAATAATGTCATGTATTTTTTTGTCTGTCCTTCAACTTTATTCCTTCGACGACCTAGAGTTTTATAATTTATATTTACTAGTACCCTCCCAAGTTTTTTGATAATTGTATATTTACAAAAAAAAAGTCTAATCGTAAAAAACTATTTTTTTTTCCAGATAGGCGGCCCCTTAAAATTAAGGGGATCGGCCGTGTTAATGTGGGCGGCCCCCTTAATAATTAAGGGACGGCCTATAAAATCGACAAGCAGCCCTTCTCCTTCTGTAAAACCGTATTTACCATACTACCCATTTTATATCCTTCTTTCCATGTGCTGTTGTGTCGAAAACCAACACTCAAAACATCAAAATTCAAATCTTCAAGACATCATTCGACCTAAATTCGCAAGGCGGAACATTACCAATAACAAGATTTAGCTAGGGGCGGGTGAGGACGACGACGGGGGAGTGGTCGGTTTGGACGGGGCGAGCGCTGGAGAAACCTCCAATTGTATGATTTCTTACAATTTTCTTTTTCAATTTAATTCCAATTTTGATCTCAATCAAAATTGGGTATTTTCATACTTTTTATAATATTTTTTTTGTTAAGTTTGGAAATCCAAAACTTAATGATTTCTGTAAGTAGTCATTAGGATTTCAAAATTGTCAAGTCACTAATTTGTTTGGATTTTGAAAATTTATATACACTCTTTTTCGAAAAAAAAAAAAATTCTTTGAAATTTTTAAAGCATAATTTCTTTTACATAGTTGTTTCATGAAAAAAACAATGTTCAATCAATTTACTTTTATCCTTTCAAAACATACTTCCTAAGCCATATTTTTTAGATTACTTGATTAAGTTTTTATAAAAAATAACGGGTGTTTGGTTCATTTCTTAGGATCAATTTATTGAAGTTAAAATGGACCATCACTATAGTTTTTCACGTGTACAAAACAAACAGAACTAACTTGTATAAGTCACTAATAGACTATTTGATCATATATATTTATATATTATATATATATTATTTATATATATATATATTATAATATATATATAAATTTTTATAATATTTTTATATTATATTGAGCACATTTTATAATTAGGGATATAATTTTAAAGGGGCGTTTGGTTTAACGTTTTAAAACATAGTGTTGAGTCAAAATAAACACCATTTTACTTGTGTCAAGTCATACGTAATGAACTTACTTTGGTCGGCAAAATGTACAACTTAACGTATATATTTCAACAATTTTAGTCAAGTCTCGTATTAATAAGGGAGTGTTTGGGTCATTTTCTAGATGTTGAAATATATAATTAATGTATATTCTTCGACACCCTAGAATTAAGTCAAAAATAAATTAAGGAACATATGGATTCTTCTTAAGTTTTTATTTTTAGAGTAAAGTAATCCTTGTCCCACATTTGTCGTTTTTCAAAACTTTATTTTTCTTATTCATTTCATTGTTATCTTGTTTAGGTGATAAACATGCCTCGAGCAATTATTGGTGATACCTCCCGTACTAAATCATATATTCCTAAAGTATCTAAAAGACCCGGATTCTCTCTCGTCCTTGCTCAATTCTACACACCAATCAAAAACCGTTGCATTCACGAGGGTCGATTCGTGGATCAACTCTATTACAAATCCAACAACATTGAGCGAATGTTCACCAACGTTGCTTCAATTGTTTATTTTCGTACGATCAACGAACAATCATTCTCGATTTATTCTAGACTGTTATAGTTATAGGTATAAAGTCCAACCGATAAATACGGTTATCTTCTAATCTCATTCATGATCAACATGATTTCATCACTCTCTCTCTCTATTCTCATCACAATTCGGTAAATATTCTCAGGAATTCCATATTAGGTCAAGCGTTTTCATAAACGAATGGGACCTTTACATCTCTTGATATTCTCAGTGACTGAAGGGACAATATCTACCGACCTTCCTAATCACGACGATATTCATCGATTTCTTTCAATTGAAATGATGTCGTATGTTAAACGCACATTTGAAACAGTTCAAGTTGTCGTTTCTCACTCTAATCAAATTCTTACCAAGGATTAGAGTCAAGCCATGAAGAATTGGAAGGAACTCATTCGTGTAGATTGTGTTCAGACTTAGGAGGATTCTAGGACATTTCTCCAGTGAGTCTCGCTCACCTGTTGTATTGGATTGTTGCGAAGAAAATATAATCTTGCTTTTTTTCTTTGTCAAACGTAATCAAATATGCTTCGGCGAACTTCAAATGGCAATCTTCCTGTTTATGGCATGTTCTTGACTACGTCTCTATTTACACAGTCATGGAAATTTATCCTGCATCTTGACAATGGCATTTTCAATGTCGGTTGTTCGTATCATGCGTCTACTCGTCTAATAACAAACTCGTCGACCTCGAACGTGATTGTGGTAAATATGTCACTCCGTCTCATCAAACTTCGCCCATTTCATAACTATGGATATTCATTATCAACAAGGAGATGATGATGAGGATGATGGTGCTTATCATGCTACTGTATTCCCACTATTCTACCACTTACCTAAATTTCTCGAACCACTTAATTCAACCAACGATACAAAAATTACTTACTCCTTCTCAACTAAAATGATGATTTCTCTTGTCTCGATGCGACAAAACCGTGTTGCTATAATCAAACGCAAGTACATTCATAAAGAGGTTAGAGTATTTTTAAAGTGGATTCAAGTCCTTCGTGCAAGCATTGCGAGGAGTTCTTCGGGAGAAAAAGAAGTGAAGATGTTGGTGTATGGCTAGCTTGCCCTGGTTGATAAATTGGTTTTGGATTCTATTCACTATGAAGTATTAGATGTTATAATGATTGTATTTATCTCATATATTTGTTTATTGTTAATGCATGCATGTATACATAGGACTTGCTGCAAATTGACCACCAAAACACAACCTTTTCTCACAACAATTTTAAAAAAAATCATTTTTGGTCATCTGTAAAACACCGGATGGGCGGCCCCATATATTCTAAGGAGAGTACATTAAAGATAAGGGGGTCGGCATTATAAGGGGAGATCCTCCGGCCATCCGGTTGACGGATTTTTACTGTTTCTTTCTGGCTTTTTGATCATAATTTATTCTATGCCTCAGCTTTACCTTACCCAGAATGCTTGAACAGATTTTTGGAAAATCCCTAAACTAATTCAAACTCATTCCATTTTCTCAATCCATTTTTTCCAATAAATTCTCTAAATGCATATCTCCATTCACCATCTTCTTCATCTCTATAACCACCATAATCCACCATGGCCATATACTATAGAGCTATATTTCTATAGCTTCAGACTTTAACACTTCCAAACTCATATAAAACGTAATGATGGTGTTTAAGTTTCACCTAAATGTCTACATTCAAGTTTCACCTTTATGTCCACCAAAAATATCTTTAATGAGACTACTTAAGCAAATGATTTCGGTTTATCATACCAATTTAAGTTTTGATATGAAAAAAAGTAATGAACGAGGTTTTTTAACCCTTTAGCTGCAGAGGAGGAGGCACGGGGTTTAGATACAGATATAATTAAGGGACTATTAAAATAATCGCAAGTTCGCAAATCACGGCAAAGGTGTTTTCTATAAAATTTCAGACTAATTTTACAACATAAGTGAACTAAAGGGACATTTGTGAAAATTTTCTCATACAAAAAAGTCCTTTTTAAAACAGGGAATGTTCGATAAATAAATTTTTGGTATATGATCGATATTTTTGTGGTTATAAAAGTAATTTATGGTTCAAAAGCCCCGGGCTAAAGTTTTTAGCCCCTTTTATGGGGCTGAGATTTATATAGACTTATGACTTATGGGCCCTTTCATAAGTCCGCGTGACAAACGAGATTTATTTTATAAGCCGACTTATATTAAAAAGCCCAAGCCCCGATAAGCCCCTAAAAACCCCTAACCAAACACAACCCTAGTGGTATATATATGAAATTACACCTTATATATAACATCAAATACGGTGTAATCCAACGTCGTTTAGACGGCCCAAAAATTTTAGCCCAAAAACAGCTCAATAATACTTTTTATCTTTAAATGTTACAAACTTACCCCTAAACTATGTAACAAGTTACTAAATTTTTCCTATACTTTTTGCTATTTACGACTTTTTTATGTAACAAATTTTATTTCTGAAATATTTATAAAATATCTAACGACTTCTTTAATAAAAAAATAAACTGATGAGAATGCCTATGTGTTACAAATAATACGAGCTCAATATTGATATGCTTTTGACTTACGTACGATTTTATAAAAAATGTTGAATAATATATATTTTTGGCTAAAACACATATTAGTACCCTGAACTTGGCAAAGTGGATCATCTAGTACCCTGAACTTTTAAGGGTGCAGAATGGTACCCCGAACTTGACAAAATGGAATTTTTACTACCCTATACTAATAAACTCAACAATTAATTTTTTTTTCTTCTAAAAATCATTTTAGTAGGGTATTTTGTACAGTAATAAATAATTTTTAGTAAAACTTTTAGCTAGGCAAATATATTTTTTTCCAAAAATTTAATTATTTTTTATCTTTTAAAAATTAATATAGTATTTTAGTTGATTATTTATAATAAAAAGAATGTATATGTAGCATTGATTTCTAAAATATTTCTAGCGCGCTACTTTTAATATATCTTCGTATAATATAATTAAATGTTTGTTTCAAATAATTTTTAGATCAACTTATAACTAAATATATAAATAAGTGTTCGTTTTGTATTATATACTTAAGTGTTCGTTTTAAATAATTTCAAGACAATAACAATTTGACTATTTATTTTTTCATATGCATATATAAATTGAAAATTACAAAACTCCTATATAGTTTGTTATAAGTTGATCTAAAAATTATTTGAAACAAACATTTAATAATATAATAGGAAAATATATTGTGCGCTAGAAATATTTTAAAAATCAATGCTACATATACATTCTTTTTATTCTAAATAATTAATTAAAATACTATATTAATTTTTAAAAGATAAAAAATAATTAAATTTTAAGAAAAAAATATATTTGCCTAGCTAAAAGTTTTACTATAAACTACTAGTTTACAATATATTATACTAAAATGATTTTTAGAAAAAAAAAATAATTAATTGTTGAGTTTATTAGTATAAGGTAGTAGAAATTCTATTTTGTCAAGTTCAGGGTACCATTCTGCACCCTTATAAGTTCAGGGTACTAGATGATCCACTTTGCCAAGTTCGGGGCACTAATATGTGTTTTGACCTATATTTTTTTTAAAAACTTTCAAAACACACACTTAATGTAGCACTCCGTAAATTTCAGGTCATTATTTAATTTATACTTTCACTATTTATTTTAATTTTACATACAAATTTACTTTAAATTTTAATTTCGTAAAAAAAATTATTTTATCGGTTAACTGGATAGGTTATCTCGCGTTCGTAGTAAAACGTTTATTAAACGTGAACCCGGCTTCAGACTAAATATTAGTCTACGTGCTCTACGTATATATATCTTACATTATATATAACATGATAAATAAATGTCACCTCATGTCACACTAATGCCACATAATCACCCAAATAATGCCACCTCACCAACAATTTAATCCACCTCACCATCTTTTAAAGACGCCTAAGCATCTTTTAATCCACATAGGCAACCAAGAAAGCCACCTAAGCATTATATACAACCAATAAATGCCATCTAAGCATTTGATTAATCCACTCATGCCACATAAATCCGGCCGATTTAATATGCAAAAAATTGTTGTTTGTGGGATTCGAACTAGGGTCTTGGCACCTAAGAGTTTATGCATTTACCATTGGACCATAATGTGAGTTGTGTTAAGTTTCTAAAAAACAAATGCTATGTGGCATTCCATTCCGAAATTAATGCATTTAATTTCTTTCTAAATATTTCATGTTTTACATTTTTCAAAAACAAAACATTAAACCATTAATTGTGTACAATAAGTAGATTGTTATGATCATTGTAAGTATAGTTAGATCGGAGTGATCTTAGTAAGTTTTTGCTTTTTATATTCTTCTGAGTGATTAGATTCCGTATGATCGTCGGTTGTTTGTCTTGGTGAAGTGAAGTTGTGAAGCAAAGTAAAGTTATGAAGTGAAGAGAAGTTGTAAAGTAGATAGAAGTTGTGTAGTGAACCAAGTTGTGATTTGTCGTGAAGTGGTGTGTTGTGTTGTGATAGATTGGTTCTAGCTAGGATTAGAAACTGACATTTCGATAGTGTCGAAATTGGTGTAATGTATGTAAGCTAAGTCGTGTACGGTTTTCTCCGCCTAAAGGGAGTTTGTTGACATAGTGAAGATAACTCTCGAGTTTGGTGCTCGGGGAGTGGAGTAGGGCGAAGAGGTGCTTCGTTACCGAACCACTATAAATCCTTGTGTTGTGGTTTGATCTTTCTAACTCTTATCTCTTGTCTTTCATATTTACTTGTCATTTATTTACATAGTTGTATTGTTCATATTGTGCACATATTGAGATCACACAAAGTCGAATCTAAATTTTTATAAACAAAACATTAATTTAAAAAGCAGTAAATTGTTCAACCCCCTTCTAGTTATCCACACCGGCCATAGATTCTCTGACATACTTTTTCCGTCACAAATCCATCGGTCTGACGGATTTCTAACAGAAACTGCCGTCAGTGAAGACCATTTGTGTAGTAGTGATACTACAACCCTATAATAAATAAAGATAATATACAGACATTGTTGTAAAACAACGAGCCTATTAGCATAATAAGAACAATAAGCAAGAGTACGGAATATTCTCATTAGGATCAAATATATAAACATTCAAACTAATAATATTTCAGACATAAATATAAACATAACATTGATATGTCATAGATAAGCGCTACATATAAGTATAATAAATCAAACTGAAACTTTAAAAAAAACAATTCCAAATATTCTCATTGGGATCAAATATATGAACATTCAAGCATACATGAAAAAAAAAATCGGCAAAATCAAGAGATGAGTCATCGCTACTATTGTATATCGTCTCATTTGTCACTAATAAATCAACAACTTTGAGACCCAAAATCATATTTAGAGAATGCTGATAACGTGTTGTAAAACAACGGGCCTAGTAGCATGATAAGAACAATAAGCAAGAGTACGGAAGAAGAAGATAAAACTTATTATTGGTGTGTCTTACATTAATTACATTAGGTGAACCTCAATATCATTCGTATTAAGTACAATATAGGGAGTTATAAGACTAATTATAATGGTGGAGGTTACAAGACCAATCATAAAGGTATGGGTTACTAGTTAGGGGTATAAATGTTTACAATCATTACTAATAAATATTCATAACATGTATGAAATTATCATGGAATGAAATTAATTTTTTTTCGAAACACCTTTCGAAGATAGTAAGATGCCATTGTATTCCCAACAGGAAGGCAATAGAGAGATTCTTAACACTAAGGTCTCTGAATGTCGAATTCACATTGACAAGTGAGCTGCATCACATTGACAAGTGAGCTGCAAATAGGAAGACAAGTGAGCTGCATCACATTGACAAGTGAGCTGCATCACATTGACAAGTGAGCTGCATCTCATCCCTACTAAGGTCTCTGAATGTTGAATTCACATTGACAAGTGAGCTGCATCTCATCCCTACTAATGTACAATGTGTCAATGACATGCCGTAAAGTTGTTAGTAGTATAATTTAGAGTCCAAAACTTAATGAAATATGACACATGGTCTACCAAAATAATGGCAAATCACCAGAAGCCTAATTATATAGGTTCCAAAGAAAATATAATGTTAAACGTAATATGTGTTATTTTGTCATTTTAATATGTTACTGTAATCCAGATGTTCCGGCTGTGCATAATGCTTTGTTTGGGACAAAGCTCTACATTAACAGACAACTCTCTGAACTACTTACTTTCCGCCAAAGGTTATTTAATATTTAGTCTAAATCTTACATTTTTAAATGAATAATTGTTTGTTACATATAATATTCTGGGTTGTGCATTTTTAAATACCATAAATTATTTAGGTATGAATCTCGGGAAGAATGTGATGCTAACAAAAACAAGATTCAGTTGGTTGCTCATGAACCAAAAGTGGTTACGCCCCAACAATTTTTGAATTGTGCAATAAAGAAGTTAGTAAGATCAATTAGGGAAACTGAACTGGTATGTAAACACTATTATTCATTTTGTGTAATGTATATTATACAATTATGAGTTGAAATTGAAGTTTAAAATGCAAGACACCGAATGTGTTATCTATGCATTTGTTCATAGCATCCAGTACGAAAGTGGGTGGACATACATTGGCTGAAAAGTGTGTAGCAAAAAAGTTGAACCTGTTGCAGCCAAAGGGCCATATACTTCTAGGACTAAACATACATGGTGGTGTACCAAGCACGAGAGTCAAGAACAAGTTTCTTCTCGGTATGTTATATAATTACTATGACAATTAAGATGAATGTTACAACTTTCATATTGTAAGTAATATCCACTTTTTTGAAACAATAGTTACAAGATGATTGTGCGTGTAATGGATGAAAGCAGAACTGTACAACTTTGCATTTTTGACGGCAATATGCACAAGATGTCGGGTTTCACTGCTTGGGATCTGGTCGAAAAATATGGCCCGAATACATCGACATACTTTCCTGAAGAACTGAATGTTATTATTGGAAAGAGATTCCTATTTAGGGTTAAGTTTTCCGAGTTTAATCACAATAACAACAGTCACGTTTACAGATGTGAAAGAGTTACAAATGATGAGGAAATTATCAATTTTTGGAAACAAGGTTTTGTGGGAGATCAGGTATAATACTTTTATATTTTCAAAACTAAAAGATATCATTGACTAACAATATAATATACTTTTCAAGCGTATATGCGAGGACGTGTAATAGTTTACATGCATGTTCAATACATTATCATTTGCTTATGAACTTACCCAACACTATATTGTTTAAATTGACAGGATAGTAAATGAGGGACAGTGAAGAGGATGTTGACAGAGATTAATGAAGAGGCTATGAAAGATGGGATGGAAACTCCTGCAACTCTCATAAAATCTACTAAGGTTTTGGATCTTAGCATTACACGCAGACTACATCTCGAAACCCCATCAGATGACTGCATTGGTTCATCAAGTGTTCATACTTCAGGATCAGAAAAGAAGAGTCAACGCACCGTTAAACGCAGTATTGTTGTTATTGATCTTTCGGATTCAGAATATGACACTAAAGATGATGAAAAAGAGCCCAATGCTAAAAAACCAATGGTGACTATGGATCAAGATGCAATTGCCCAAATGGCAATTGTTACTATCAAGAAAGAGAAGGATGTTGAGCAGAATGTTGAGAAGGATGAATAACCAAAGTGAATAAATAGACAGCATTACATCTCCATGTTCTTTATTTTATTAAATGCAAGTAACTTGCAGTGAACAATTGTTGTTGTTTATGTTTTTTTATTTTGGATTTGGATTTTGGTTAAGTTTGATATTAGCGGTAGCTCACAATAATATGGCTTATGTGTCAAGCCATTGGAATAAGGATTTATTTTTAAATCAATACATGGAGATGTTTATTGTTTTTTTACAATTATGAAATTAGAGTTTATAACTATACTTTTTAGTTTTTGCTTCATAATTTTTATTTCACTATAAATATTATGATATATGTAAGCTGGATTAAGCATATTTCTGCAGATGTTAACAGGTTGCATTAGATGCTGCGATTATCAAGTATTTGAAAGAAGGTTTTCTTGAAAATGAGGTATAGTACTTACATGCTTAATTATTTTTATACATATTTTTATTTTAGATTCGGATTTTGATTATGGTGTTTGATTATGCTTATATGTGTAAGACATTGCTATGTCCGTTGCTATAGGTACCTTTTTTTATCCTACAATTGCTATGGCCAATGATACATAAAATACCTATAGTATTATAATACATTCTGCAATTTTTGTTACTTATATAATACTTTATATGTAATATGTATGCTGTATGAAGCATATTTTTAGATATGCTAATAAAATGACAAATTTACTAAGTCCATACTTAAGATAGCAATAGTATTATAAACAAAATTTGCATTATACAAACTACAGTTGCAACAATAACCAGAATAGAATACATTCGAATACCATAAATCATCTTAAAACAAAATATTTCCTACTTGCTAATTACATACTACCTAAGATTTTAACCATACAGATCAACTACCTTAAAAATAATACATAACCATATCGCTTGAACATGAAAGGGCTACTAAGTCCATACATAAGATACCAATAGTATTATAAACAAAATTTGCACTATACGAAATATAGTTGCAGCAATAACCATAATATAATACATTCGAATACTAGAAGTTATCTTAAAACGGAATATTTCCTACTTGCTAATTACATACTACCTAAGATTTTTACCATAAAGATCAACTAACTTAACATAATACATAACCATATCGCTTAAACCTTAATCGTGAACATAATTAGTTAATCACTACATAAGCATCATGTAGCAATCATTCATTGTTACAAAAAAGAACAATACTTAACAATTTGCAAAAGATTCCAGCACCAGACTTTTCCTTATCTAACAAACATGAAATACTGGAATTCATTCTTGCTGATCATCTTCCAATACCTGAACAGCGTACATGTATTTAACTCTCATCATTTTGTTGTATTCAAACCCACAAGCTTTTCCAAACTGTCTCCATTTACCATGTATGTTGACATGATTTGTTTTTGAGGGTTTTTCCAAGTGTCGATCTATTTTCATTTTCATTTCAAATTTAATTTTTTGGTGTCTGATTAGAGCTTTACGATAAAGGTGCATATACGGATGTTTCTCCATTAAATGAGCTGAAATGGCCTGGCACATGTGGATGTGTACATGGTTAATGCTAAAGGAAATAAAGGTTAAGTTATCATGTTTATGTAATTCAGACAACAAATACACTTACAAGCTGTTGCTTATCAAGAGTTGATGAAAACCTCTTATAAAATGTATCATTCCTTTCACCGAAATGTTCAGTGTGACCTGGCCATAAGCAAATGTGTTCCATCCTCTCATCAACTGCAATGGTATGAAATATAAGCCATATTGATCATACACTATCACGTTTACCAAAATGAGACATTTTTTCACATAGGTCGCGAAGTTAGTTATATACCTTTTTCATCCAAAATCATATTGTGTTGCCATTGTTTTAGATTTTGTCCAACACATCAAACTTACTCATAGTTAACTATTTACCATAAGTGTGAAAAGCTATTAACCCCAAAGTATTCAAGTTTGTTCTTGTGAAAACCACCAACATCCCCCATTCTAACCCAACTGCTTTAACTAATGCATTCCAGTCATCTTCATTCAATTGATACTTAAAAACACCAGTTTTCTCTCCTATCTCAACACGTTGAACATGTATATCATGATTTATTCTGTTTGCAATTATACTTAACAGGGCGTTCTGATCCAACCCAAATAAAAAATCAGTAGGAAGCATCTGTCAATTTTCCCAATTACACACGTGTAAGTTTGCAACAAACAAACACAAACTTTAATATGTAGGCTAACAAAGTTAAACAATGTAATTAATGAATACCTGAGGATAGTCTTGGTATGGCCAGACACGAGTCACAATCCTTCTTGGGCGTTTCCTAACTACATTGTAACCACCACATTTCAGGCCATCGTTATCATATCCTGTAACGTAAAAGGTATCATCACCCTGCTCAACGAAGTGCAACAAGATTGCTTTTTGCATGTTTGTTAAGCAAAATTGCACCCATCGATCACCCGTTATCCTAATTGGGCCTTTATTGGGTACCACTAACTTTGCTTTAAAACGGTAACGTCTGTTACTTGTCACATAAAGATGCATGTTCCCATTAAAACAAGACTTCAAAAACAAACTTGGTAGTTCCTGCAAATTAGTATTGAGATTTTATCATGCATCTCTCATGGTGTACATTAACGTGACAACTAAAACCTTATGATAAGTTAATGTTAATACCTGAGATTCTGGATAAGTTGTGCGATTCGTAAAAACAACGAATTCGATAGGCATTTTTCTACATATAAAAAAACTTTGTTAAAAAAAACACTTTCATGTCACACATCAGTTTGAGGCAAACTGAAAAAAAGGTCTTCAAATCCACACATTTCAGTTTGCATAACAATACGGTCACCGGCCTAAAATTCAGTTTGACTACTAACTTTCAAGAACATTTGTTGTATTATAACTCACCAAAATCAATATTCAACTTGGAAAATAACTTGGTTCATAACCAAATCAAAATTGGGGCTTTCTTATTAGACTATCGTATCCAACATGCAATGGTTGATCCATATAGCAAAACCTATAATAACATCACTACCTGCTTTTGATATTTATATAGTTTACTAAAAGAAGTTATATATTAAACCTAACTTAATATCATAAGAATAACAACAATTAACATATTGATACGTATAACTAACAACATAGAAACATAAGATTTGTTTAAACTAACAAAATCAGAGATCGATCAAAGTACCTGGTCTAGTGTTTAGATTGTTGAGACGTTTTTATTGTAGTGATTATAAAGACGGTTTGATGGTTAAATAATGTGGGATTAGATTTATACTGAAGTGTTTATAAATGATCAATAGAGTAATAGATAGTGTAATCATTGGTTTTTTGTTTTTTTCATGCTTCTTAAAAAAAACTTTACATTGTTATTTTTAAAAATATGTATAATCATATATTTTAAAATGTATGTATAGCAATTTGGCCAAGGTTCGGTTTGGTACGGTTTTTGTAATTTTAAAAAAATTACGGTTTGGTTATGATTTAGCAAAATTACCAAACCGAAATTAACAGGGGCGAAAAACTACATGAAATTTTAAAAAGTCATCTTTAATAGGTAGGGATGGCAATAAAACCCGTACCCGATGGGGACCCGATCCCCAAACCCGAATTGACTGGGGAATCCCCGAGTTGACCGGGGATGGGGATGGGGATGGGGACGGGGAATCCCCGAATTATGAAACCGGGGATGGGGCGGGGATGGGGATAACATAAATCCCCGGCCCCGTACCCGACCCCGAACTTTTTAATGTACAAATATATATAAATTATTTGTATATTAATACTACATGTACATGTATAAGTTAGTAAGTATTGACTAATATTATACTTAAAGTATATTTGTATGTATATGTCATATTTAATTAATCGACTACTTTTAAAATGTTAAGTACTAACTATATATTATTCAACTAATATTTTTTCCGAATACACACATTCGATCCATTTTATTTATATAGTATATGTGATATTTTAGTATTTACGATGCTTTAAAGTTGAATGACATTTTAATTAATCAAACTATGTACAACGTATGCGTTCTAAGACATTATGTAGGTCAATTCTTTATATTTTCGTTTAGTTGTGTAATTTTATGCTTAATTTATAAGGGCGAAAAATCCCCGAATCCCCGTGGGGATCCCCGATCCCCATTGGGGATGGGGATGGGGATGTAAATCGATTCCCCGATGGGGATGGGGACGGGGATGGGGATGAGGCTGAGAAACGGGGATGGGGATGGTAAATACGATCCCCGAAATTCCCCGACCCATTGCCATCCCTATTAATAGGTCATTTATAATACATAAATGTATTATCAGCTACATTTTTTTGTCGTTAGCTCCTTATTCTTATTATTCTGTAATTTTACGACGTAATATAAAATGGTTAAGTTATAGACACTATATTTTAATTACATATACAAACAAAAGGTTGAGTTATACTCTTTAAAATAAATAGTATAATGAATTACTACAATCAATTACCAAAAAAAGAAAGTTGGGTTTCTAAACTTACTATCAATATCAATATAACCATATATTTTTTATGAACTTATATATAACCATTAAACATACGGACCGTAACTATGACGCCGTACACGCCATACTTATTACTACACAAACAAATATAGTTCTGACTAAACGACCAGGATTAACATTTTCCATCCGCACCCTTTCAATGGAAAATAAACTAATTCCTTTTCATCGATATTCATATATATTTGATGACAATTCCAAAGAAAAGTGATTCCTTTTCATCGTCAATGTCTACAACGTACTTAAACCTGAATGTCTAATTTTTATTGTAAATCCAATTTTTTCAATCAGCCTCCATTTGGCTTTATAATTTATTAAGTCTTTAAATATTTATTGTATTTGGTTTTTTGTACATATATTTAAATTGAAAGACATAAAATTGTATCTTTATATATGTATTATAGACTCAATTGCATATCATTTAATGAGAAGCAAATTATTAGGAACTAATTTAGGGAACCTTTGACTTTCACAAAAAAAGATTTACCAACACCATTAATTTCGGTACATATTTACAAATTATATATTTGATTATAAAATCATGGTTTCATCAAAAAACAGAAACCACAAATTTATCTGGATGAAAGAACATAATCAAGAAAAAAAGAACCAGCAAGGTATGATTTGTTGTCATTCATATTGAATCTTTTATAACATCATCTTGCGTTACAAAAGTTGTTCATGATCATTATATAGGTTATAATGTCGATGAAACAATTCACAAAAGAAAAGCTAACGTATACGAAAACACTGCATATAGGATTGATGAAGATAATGTTAGGAAAAAATCCTCTATAAGTAATATGGACCGACCATTGAAGCAAAATATGGCATTACATTCCGAACCATCAAAATCAAAAAATCCTGTAAGGCTTCCTCTTACTGACATTACAAAAGGTTAGTTCAAATCGTTAAATTCAGTATTTTTTTATGAACATACACATGGTTTTGTTTGATTTTTATTCAGCTGCAATCAAATTGTGGTTAAATTGCCATGTTTATCACGTATATATCATTTGTTTAGATTTTACATAACATTCATTGTCACAGCAACAACACAAACGGCTAATGTTAGAAGTTCAGCTCATAAAACAAATAATGTTGCGTTACCCATTGGACTCTCAGACATTGTTGTAAGACCAAAAGGACGTCCTCGCAAAATTACAGACACAAAACGTAAGCCAAGTGTGTTTAATTTTCTATGTGTATCAATTATATATTTGTTGTTTATCTTTTACATGCCATTCATTGTCACAGTAACAACACAAACGACTACTATTACAAGTTCACCACCAAAAAACAATTCAACTCATAAAACATATAAAGGTCAAACCCATTGAACACTCAGACAAAATTGCATACATGACCAAGATACGTCCTCCATGAAGCAAAATTACTAACACAAGCGTAAGCCCCTGTGTTTTTAATTTACAATGTGTGATCAATATATATCTTTTGTTACATTAACATGCCAAGAATATGTCACAGCAAAACACAAACTCCTACTATTACAATTCACCAACAAAAATTCATTCAGTTTCATAAGAACCAAATGATGTTGACTTTACCCATTGGACTCTGAGACATGGCACTAAGACCAAGAGGACGGCCTCGCAAAATTGAAAATGCAACGCGTAAGCAAATTGTGGTTAATTTTATTTATTTATAATGTATATATCTTTCGTAAGATATGTGTTGTTTATAAAAAATAAAAAATAATAATGTGCAACTGTAGGAAAAAAACGTGGTTCGTATTATATATTTTTTAAGTATGTACTAATGTTTAGCCTTTTTTCATGTTATTTTTATTCGCAGCCACAAAAAACTCGACGACTACAATTACAACGAGACCATCGATACTTGCAACACCTAAATTTACCAATGTTGTTTCATCATCAAGTATACTATCAAATGTTACACCTCGCCGAAGCGTCCGGATTGCCAAAATTCCAAATACAATACGTAAGCCTTTTATGATTCTTCTTCTAAATCTGTTTACTATAATTTTGGTTTTTCATAATTTATGTCATTTTTGTGTGCAGACTCAACACATACTCCTATAATTGCAAAAACAACATCATTGCTTGCAACACCTAAGCATACAAATATGTTTGCCTCAGCGAGTGAAGTTTCAAACATCACACCTAGAATAGTAAGACGTCCTCGCAAATTTCAACACACAACAAGTATGTATGAAAAAATTTGTTCAAATTTTATATCTATTAAGTATGGACATGTATTTATCTCATTTTTATGTACAGACTCAACACATACACCTACAATTGCAACAACACCATTATTGCTTGCAACACCTCAGTGTTCAAATGTTGTTGCCTCCTCGAGTGGAGTCTCAAACATCTCACCTCGATCAGTAGGACGTCCTAGGAAATTTCAAAAAACAACTCGTACGTATGACAAATGTTGTTGATCGCTTACAAATATTAAGTATAAATGTGTAGTTTACGTTGGTAGTTTTTTTCTTATTGCAGCCACAACACAAACACCTATGGTAACAATGCAACAATTATTATGTGAAACACCTCAGCATACAAATGTTTTTGGCTCATCTGTTGGTGTCTCAAAGAACGCACCTCGACCAAGGGGATGTCCTTGAAAAATTAAAGTAGAAACACGTATGGCACTTGTGGTATATCTACCTTTTATATTAAGTATATATATGTATCTGTAACTTTATGAATTGTAATTATTTCGGCAGCTATAACAAAAGATTTTACATTAACAAGTACACCTCGACCTAGAGGTCGTCCTCCCAAATTTGATGTATGGAAATGTAAGCCAAATGTTGTACATCTTCTATTTCTATTAAGTTCATATGCATTGTTTACCTTACACGTAATATATTTTGAAGCAACTACCACAGAAACAATTGCGAATACAAGTACACCCACCTCTTTTTCTGTACCTCACCAAACAAATATTGTTGAATCATCAACTACACTTGAGGGTATTTCACTTCGACGTAGTGGACGTCCGCGCAAAGTTCATATCCCCACACGTAAGACGTGTGGCATACTTTTGATATTTTTATTAACTGTATATTAGTTGTTTAATTAACTCATGAATTTTTTTCCAGCAACAAGAAAAACAACTCCCATTTCTACTACATTGAAAGGTATACACTTGGTTTTAAAATTTACTATGCATTAACCAGAATATAGAGACCTCTTTACAAATAATTACTAAACTGTACATAATTTATATTCAAAATGCAGGAAAAATGCCAGTAAACAATCAACGTTCCACTGTTCGTATTAACACTCCAGTCAATTTAAACATAGGTTATTGTGATTTAAGACTTAGCATACGTATAATATGAATATTCGATACATTGCCCGACCAATAATATCTAAACAAATAACTATATTGATAACAGGCTCAACATCTGGTACGCATCGACAAAAAGGGAAAAGTGTTCGCATGAAATCTTCACATCGTATTAACTTCAATGATACAGATGATGAAGATGAAGCTAAAGTTGAATCACAAATTAATCGATTTGAAGGAATATCTAATGGTACGAACTTCATACACATGTTAATTAACAATTGATTATACTACCCTTATTTTTTTAAATGAAACACCTCTAAACTTTACAAGTTAACAGAATATCATGATCATGGAGATCCAATATTTGGATGTAAATCTTGTGGTGCATTATGATGGCATGCGAAGAGTACCGTAGGAAATACACATGCCAATTTAGAATCATACTCTTTATGTTGTGGACGAGGAAAGGTCACGTTGCCTAAAAAATTGAAGAATCCACCAAAACTATTGATGGATCTTATTAATAAAAAGCATCAGAAGAGCACGAACTTCATCGATAATATAAGGTGATATAATTCAATGTTTGCGTTCACGTCTATGGGTGGTAAACAAGACAAGTCAGTTAATACCGGTTGTGGTCCATATTTCTATAGGATACAAGGAATGAATTGCCATAGAATGGGTGCTTTGCTTCCTGACGAAGGAAAGCCTCCAATATTTTCGCAACTTTACATTTATGATACTGAGAACGAGATTGAAAATAGGATCAAATTTGCTAGGTTTGTTTGTAATAAAAACATCAACTTCATATACTAAAGCATTTCATTTTTTTTTATTCGATGACTGTGTTTACTATAATTAATTATTGTATTGACTAATGCATAATTCTTTTTAAAATAGCAACGGCGAATCGACATCATCTAGAAAAAATGAAAATTAACCACCAGCTAACAACTGAAATACGCGACATGCTTGATACAAATAATCCTCTGGTTGCTGAGTTTCGGATGGCTGGTGAGCGTTTTGTGTCTAAAAAAAATCAGAATAACGTGAGGCTACGACTTATTGGTACAAGGGAGCAAGATGGAAAAAAGTACAATCTACCAACTGCTTCTGCGGTTGCAGCTCTTATTGTTGGAGATTTTGACTCCACGGAACATAAAAGGGATATTATTCTAGAGGAGCAAGGTGGCGATTTGCAACGAATAAGTGAATTGCACCCCTCCTATCTTGCATTGCAATATTCATTATTGTTTTTGTACGCTGAAGATGGTTTGCATACCGCTTGCAGGAAAGACTGACTTAACGCCAACAAACAAGAAGACACGAGTATCTATGAGAGAGTGGTTTGCATACCGCTTGCAGGAAAGACCAAAAGTTTTCTCCACGATACTTAATTCGCGTCGACTATTTCAGCAATTCCTTGTGGACGGTTACACAATGGTCGAGTCGGAAAGGATGTCATATATACGTAGAGAGCAAAAAGATTTAATGAGTGAGACATACTCCAACTTGGCAAAGTTGGCGGCTGATCCAGATTCTGGTGATACAATCAGAGGTAAAAAAGTTGTTTTGCCATCCTCATATACAGGAAGCCCGAGGTATATGATGCAGAATTACTTAGACGCCATGACGTTATGCAAAAACTTTGGATACCCAGATCTATTCATAACGTTTACGTGTAACCCCAATTGGACTAAGATTGCATGTTTTGTAGCTAAAAAAGGTTTGAAATCTGATGATCGTCCTGACGTAATAACAAGAGTATTTAAACAAAAACTTGACAGCCTGATGAAAGATTTCAAAGAAAAGCGTTGGTTTGGGCGTCTACGAGGAGGTAAATATTTCATAATTAAACATTTTTTTAATTTTCGCAAATTTTTAGAAAAAAACTAAGCAGTAAGTTGTAGCCATGCAATTAGCCTTCTTTAGAAGCATGTATCATATATCAAACAGAGATTAAATACTTAGTCTACCTAGCTTTGATTAAATCCAATCCCATATGCCAACCATATCATATCACAAAATGAAGGAACATATCGAAAATACAGCTCATCATCAGTAAAATCTAAGAAAATCCATACTCGGTCATCGTTTTAGTCTTTATGACTGCTAATGATCACATAGTAAGTTATTAAAATGAACTTAAGTTAAAGATTTTTTTTCAACTTTTTTAGGTTTTGATAAGTAAATTAGTTATTAAACACATTAATAGTCATCCCCTAAAACGGCTTAAAGTGTGTTTGTTTCTTGATTTTAAGACAAGTATAATGGTGAAAATGCTCACATTACTAAAACATAACAATGGTTTTGCAGCTGTTTACACAGTCGAGTTCCAAAAAAAGAGGACTTCCACATGCTCACATATTACTTTTTTTGGAACCGGAGGATAAGCTAACAACCGCAGCCCACATTGATAAATATATATCTGCTGAGATACCTGATAAGGATGAAGATCCTAAATTGTATCAGATAGTAACTGATCACATGATGCATGGTCCATGTGGTGCCGAGCGCCCAAGCTGTCCTTGCACGGTAAACAATAAATGTACAAAGAAGTTCCCTAAACAGTTTAACGAAACTACATTTATTGATGAAAGTGGTTACGCAATATATAAAAGAAGAAGTGACGGTTGTACTATCCAAAAACAACTAGCAGATTTGCATAACGGTTACGTAGTACCTTACAACCCGGGTTTGCTAAGACGTTATCAGTCTCATATAAACGTGGAATGGTGCAACCAGATTGGTTCTATAAAATATCTATTCAAGTACATCAATAAGGGTCCGGATAGGGTAACTGTCGCTGCAGAAAATGAAGAAGTGGATGAGATTAGTGACTATTATGATTATAGGTATCTTTCAGCATGCGAAGCAGCCTGGAGGATATACGGCTTTTATATACATTATAGTTTTCCATCCGTTGAGAGGTTACTGTTTCACTTACCTAATGAGCAGTCGGTCATATTCGATGAACGTGATAGTCTTAACTATACACTTGATAAGGCGTCGGTTAATGAAACAAAGTTTCAAGCTTAGATAGAAACAAACAAGACAGATAATTTTGCACAAAAGCTTCTTTATGTTGAGTTTCCAAAGTATTATGTATGGAAGCATGATGAAAAGGTTTGGAAACGAAGGCAAAAGGGTGAAAGTATTAGACGTATACATCACGTACCTCCTTCTTGGGGTGAAATGTTTTATTTGCGAGTATTGCTTAACAAGGTTAGAGGCGCTACGGACTAGGAGGATTTTAAGAAATTTGACGACGTTTTTTACCCTACATTTAAAGACGCTTGCTATGCTCGCGGTCTTTTGAGGGATGACAAGGAATATATTGATAGGTTGTTAGAAGCAAGTCATTGGGGAATGGGAAATTATTTATGATGTTTTTTTGTTATGCTAATTATGACAGACAGTATGTCTCGCCCTGAGTATGTCTATGAAAAAACATGGCATGTCATGGCTACTGATGTTGAGAGTATCGAACGAGTTAAGAAGAATGATCCAGGTAATTTAAACTTT
>BQNB010075736.1:0-31372 GCA_026074375.1 Tanacetum coccineum | reverse complement strand
CGTATTATATATTATATTATATATATTTTTGAGAGTGAATTTTATCAAGGGTAACTTGATAATTTTCTTAATTGCTCTTTTAAAGTATTATATTTTATATATATTTTGGGTATATAAAACTTCAACACCAACGGCCATAAATATATAACCATTCAATTGATGGATACTAATGTCTATATTATGCTTATAAACACCCCGCCATACTTCCCATACTTTATTTATACTCTAAATAACTTAAATCTCTTTATTTAAGTTTTTAGATTATAGCAGAATTTTATAGTGACTTTATGACTACTGATAAAATACTAAACGACCCAATTAGACTTCCTTATTACATTTCCTATATCTTCAATGGGTTGTGTAACTACTGTGGTTTTAAAAAAAAATAATAATGAGTCTATCTATTTTTTAAAAATTCAACATCCTAGAGTGTCCAGAAAGTGACCTGATTTGACTACTAAAAAGTTTGACTTGACCAGACCCATTTAGACAGTTAGGAAAAATCTACAATAATTCCAAAAATTCATAGACATCATAAACTTACTACTATATAAATCCCATCAATTAAAAGGATGTTTTGATATGGTTTTTAACCTCACAAACATAACCCAGAATCTGCCTTAAAAACTCAGATTTGACAATGAATCTTGTAAAATTATTTTGACTGACTTCCACTCACTTTTAGTTCATGAAACCACCTGTGTTGGAAAGTAAACTCTCTGTAGATAATTTTAGGCTTAAGAAAATCAATAAAAGCTATTTGTATGACTGAGTTATGACTCTCGCAAGATGACCTAAAAGTGTTCCTAGATTTCTATTCTGAATTTTCAATAATTAAACCTAATCAAACACACCCAAACCTAATTATTATACCCTAATCAATATTAAATGATTATATCATCATAATTACAGAATTTTTATGAACCCTAATCTATCAATTTAGAAGTTACATAATTAAAACAAAGATTAGAACCTATGTATGATTAAGAGTATAAAAATTGAACTGATTTAAAATTTAACAAGAGATCAAACCTTAAATTCTTAGAAGCATCAAAAACTAAAAATGGTGGCTAGGGCTGGAGTAGGGTTCGACAAAAAAAGGAAGAGGGAATACAGTTTTATTTTTATAAAATATTGATTTGTATCATACTTGAACTTGGGCTCTTTCCCCCTCCTTTTTGTTAAACCGATCCAACACAAACAACCCTTAAAAAAATAATTTTTTTTATATATTTTGTTAAAAATTTTGGTTCCCCCTTTTTATATATTATATTTGTATATTTTTTATATAAAACTATTTATATTAACTACACTACTTAAATTAAAACATATTTATTACTATAAATTTCTCCTAACTATATTTATTTACTACAACCTAATTAAATTATAAAACCTTAGTACACTAAATAATCTATACCCGAATCAACGATTCACACTCGATATCACTAAATTCCCCATCGCTCAAATGCTCAAATGCACTAATGCTCAAATGCACTAACATTCCAAAATCATTATCAAATATGAAATAGAATGACTAAATCACCCATCTCTATTCTCACAATCACATAGCATATCACATAAACTACCAAATCGACTTACACACATAAATTAAAACACATAAAGCGAGCTAGGTTAACACTACCGGTTAAGCAAACCTTGATAAATCGAGGTTGTCACATTCTCCCCTCCTTAGGGAAATTTCGTCCTGAAATTTAACTAGTACTTTCAGCAACACGATCAACAAATAAATTTAGATACTTAGCCTTCATAAAATCCTCACGTTCCCAAGTAAAATTAGGTCCACGCTTAGAATTCCAATGAACTTTAACGACTGGGATCCTACTACGCTTCAACCTTTTAACTTCATGATCCATAACTTCTGCAGGTTCTTCAACAAAGCGTAGAGTTTTGTCTATCTTAATCTTCTCAAATGGCACATGCAGACTTGCATCCGCCAAGAATTTCTTCAAATTCGACACATAAAATGTATCGTGCACATTACTCAACTCCTAGGGCAATCTTAAGCGATAAGCTACTCGACCTATTCTTTTAATAATCTCAAATGGTCCTACATATCTCGGAGCTAATTTACCTTTCTTCCCGAATCGTACAACACCTTTCCAAGGTGACACTTTTAGTAACACATGATCACCCACTTAAAATTCTAACGGCTTTCGTCTATTATCAGCATAGCTTTTTTGACGATCTCTAGCTGCCTTAAGTCTTTCCTTAATCAACACCACTTTATCGGTAGTCTCCTGCACCATTTCCGGACCAATCAATCGATTCTCCCTAACTTCAGCCCAAAGGACAGGTGACCTGCACTCTTTTCCATGCAACGTTTCTAATGGCGCGCATTGAGTACTTGTATGATAACTATTATTATAGGAAAACTCAGCTAAAGGTAGATGAGTATCCCAACTGCCAACAAAATCGATCGCGCATGCTCTCAACATATCCTTCAACGTCTGAATAGAATGCTCACTTTGTCCATCTATTTGAGGGTGATATGTCGTACTCATATCCAACCGCGTTCCTAAGGCTTTCAGCAATGTTCGCTAGAACCGTGATGTAAATCGTCCATCTTGGTTAGAAATGATGAGCACAAGTACTCCATGCCTCGCCATAATCTCATCGATGTAGAGCCTTGAAAATTTCTCCATACTATAGTCTCCATGTATCTCCAAAAAATGAGCTGATTTGATCAATCTATCGACTATTACCCAGATCGTATCGTGCCTACTACTCGACTTCGGCAACCTAGTGATAAAATCCGTAGTGATTTTATCCCATTTCCACTCAGGTATCTCCGGCTGTTGTAGCAAACTCAACGGTCTCTGATGTTCAGCCTTTACCTTCGAGCAAGTTAAACACTTACTAACATATGTAGCTATATCCTTCTTCATACCTAGCCACTAATACATGTCTCTCAAATCATAATACATCGTACCCACTCCCGGGTGAATAGAGTATCTCGTAGCGTGTGCCTCTCCTATAATCATAGTTCTTATATCACCAATCAAAGGAACCCATATTCTATGAATATAGTACAAACCTCCATCTCTCCTCCTTTCCATTTGCTGATCTTAGCCATGCAACATTTCTGCTGGAGTGTTCTCTTCCTTGATCGCCTCATTCTGAGCAGCCAACAACTTTACCTTAAGGCTGGACTGAATTCTCACGAACATTGCTCGCACTCGCTTCGGTTTCACTCTTTCCTTCCTACTCAATGCGTCAGCTACTACATTCGCCTTACCTGGATGGTAGCGAATCTTACAATCGTAATCACTGAACAATTCAATCCATCTTCTTTGGCACATGTTTAACTCCTTCTAGTCGAATATATGCTGAAGACTCTTATGATCTGTATAGATAACACTTTTCGTCCCGTAAAAGTAATGTCTCCAAATCTTAAGAGCAAAGACTACTGCACCCAACTCTAAATCATGTGTGGTATAGTTCTTTTCGTAAATCTTTAGTTGTCGCGATTCATACGCAATCACCTTGCCTCTTTTTAATGAGCACACATCCCAATCCTTGATTTGACGCATCATAGTAGACTACAAAATCTTCTGCTTCGTCAGGCAACAACAATATTGGTGCATTACACAAATTATCCTTCAAAGTCTGAAAGGCTTCCTCTTGCTCCACGCCTTACATGTACTTTTTATTCTTCTATGTCAGTGAAGTAAGGGGTTTAACAATCTTAGAAACATTCGCGATAGAACATCGATAGTAACCAGGGAATCCCAGAAAAGACTGTATTTCTGACGGCATCTTATGGGCTTTCTAGTTCTTCACTGCTTCGATCTTGCTTGGGTCCACCTGAATACCATTGCTATTAACCACATGCCCGAGGAAATGTACTTCTTGTAACAAAAAATCACACTTAGAAAACTTGGCAAACAAATTCTCCTTCTTCAGCAGCTCCAACACTAACTTCAAATGAATCTCATGATCCTCCTTAGACTTCGAGTAGATCAAAATGTCATCAATGAACAAAACAACAAACTTATCTAGATACGGATTGCACACCCGGTTCATTAAGTCCATGAAAACCGCTGGTGCATTTGCCAATCCGAAAGGCATAACTGTACACTCGAAGTGTCCATACCGCGTCCTAAATGCAGCCTTTAGAATACCTTCTTCATGCACTCTCAGATGATGATAATCAGATCGAAGATCTATCTTAGAGAAGTAACGTGAACCTTGTAACTATTCGAATAAGTCATCGATCCTGGGGAGAGGCTAATGATTCTTATTGGTCAACTTATTCAATACTTAATAGTCTTTGCATATTCGGAACGAACCATCTTTCTTTTTGACAAACTACACGGGTGCTCCCCATCGAGAGTGACTTGATCGAATAAAACGTATATCGAACGAATTCAAAAGGGTTATGAGTTATCTAATAGGGTAGCAAACGAGTATTGAATCTAAGCTAGGAAACACATAAGGGATTTTACAGACACAAATAGGTGCGGATCAAATGTCAAGAAAATACTTTGAAAGAAAGGACATAATATCTTTACTAATAGGGAACGCAAATGAAAGATTCATCAAATGCACAATGACAAAAGAATCACATATCAAATTAACGATATGTATCGAGATCGATAAACGAGAAAGGTAAAATTCCTATACCAATAATCGACTTTATCTGAAAGAACCAACCAAACACAGTTTTTATTAAAAACACTTTAAAAATACAAATCACTTTAAATATACAATCATTTTAATATAAGAAAATTATTTTAGATATTATGATATATTTTTTTATAAAAATCATTTTAAACCTAGTGTTCATGAAACTCAATAGATAGCTATATAAAAGTTGTATTTCGTCTTACTCGTATAAATTATTTTAAACAAACTTTTCAGAAAACTAATAATAAAGCAACAATCATATAAAGTTTGGTATCATATTTTTGTTTTTTAAAGAACATTTTAAGCATATCTTATCCATTAAAGATCATTTTAAACATAGTCCTGACAGTCAACCGGTATCACATCTTTTAAAAAAAATCATTGTAATCATAGTTTTCATAAAAATAATGAGACCTTCACATTAAAGTGGTATCATACCGTATTCATAAAATCATAGTAGACATGGTTTTTATTTATTTATTTATAAAGAAAAAGTCATACAAAAGGGATATGGTAATAAACTTACTCAAAAAGTTTTCCTAAACATCTTCAAGTCGTATTTTCAAAAGGATTTTCACACTCCATTATCATCATAAAAAAATATTTTCCACATAAAGGAGAACATATAACAAAAGGATTATCACATCATCACGAAGGAAATTAAAGGGGAGTATATGAAGCAATGATACAAGAGAGTACGAGGAACCTTATAGTTATAATATCAGTCAAACGAACACGTACTAGAGAAATTCATGCCAAGACATTACCAACCAAAAGAGGAACATAAAGACTCATCCATCCTAATGATCAAAAGGACAACGTAAAGAAGCATCGGTACTAACATGTCACAAACATGTTACGAAAAACCAAAGGATGTCTAAAAGAAGGGAGTAAATATCCGTACTAACATGTTACGAACAAAAAGTGCTTCAAAGAAAACTCAAACCCTTTCACAAGTAATCAATGCAAGTAAGGAACCAATGAAACGTACTAATAACCAAAAGAAGCAGTTCTAAACAACCAATAAATATCAAGACGCTGAATGAGAATGATGGAACATCCATACACATACGGTACAAACAAGGAAAGCTAAAATGAGAGTTAGATATCCTGAACATATAATCGAGCAAATGAACAAACACAATAATCATAATAATATAATTACAAGTATCCAGGGTATCCGTAAACGTTAGATAGAAGGGAAATTTACTACCTACGCAACTAAGCCTAACACAATCGCACATAAGGTTAAGAGAAGAATTCCCTAACCATACAACCATCCTTATCAGGATTGCACACATCACCACATCTTACACTACCATCTAACAAACAAACATTAATCAATGCAATTATGGTCACAAGTCCACGTGTGTAATGCCTTTATAATTATGTCGGCCACCATAATTATAATTGCATCCTTTCACACGTATACTTACTTCCAAGACTACACATCTCGACGATAACGCACATATATCACATAGCAATTCTTACATGACTCCAATATAACATAACCATAATGCTCCGTCAAAGAAATACTTATTTATACAAAAATAAAATCAAAAACGAAAGAACACAAAAACCTCATGGTTCCCAAAAATATGAAATATCCGAAAGAAATCATCGATAATAGCAATATGTCGAGGTAAAAGACGGAATAAGCTTATGATGGGCCTCGCTTGGGTTTGACTTTGCAATATGTCCAGGCCTGCTACGAGCATCCGACAAGAGATTTGAGTCGGCCTCCTTCTCCGACTCTTCTAACTACCCTTCCTCCTTCGGTTCTTTGAGAGGCTCCTCCTCAATTGGCTCCTCTTTTGAATCTTTTGATATCGAGTTACCTGTAGGTCGAAATAATACTCAAAGAAAAGCAAGAAAAAGAAACATCTAGATAGCTAAACATATAGATACTATTATGCAGCTATATGAAGGACTCCTAGGTTATAGTCTAGGTCAAACCATACACTTCTCTATAATCAATGGCTCTGATACCAATATGTCACACCTCGCCAAGGCAGAAATGCAAGGCGTAACATGATAGGCATCATCACAACACATTGATATCAACAATAGAGAATAACTAGAATGCATTTAAATTAAAACCAAAGTGTTATGACGACACCTAACACAAGAGGAGTCTTGTATTGACGTTGATTGCAACACTACAATACATAGACATAAATAAATCCCAACAATAACAACATCAATATTCAAAATATCTAAAAGATAAAAGTATGCAATAAAACTCTAACAGGATTGACTCCACATGCAAGATCCTAAGGTCTCACTAGCCATGCATCTTAACTTTCTTAACTTCGCTAGGCTCACCTAAAAATGATACTTTAAAACGTCAACATAATGTTGGTGAGATTCATAGGTTTAAGACAATTACTTACACTCTCTGCGAATCAACAATAATAGGACATACATGAATATTATACACAAATGCAACAATTTATATCATCATAAAGCATGGGATAGGCGTATCCCTCCGATCCAACAAATCATGAAGCATGGGGTAGGCGTACCCCTTCCGATCGAATAATCATGAAGCATAGGGTAGGCGTACCCCTTCCGATCTAATAATCACACATATGTCATATAATATCAAGTAATGTCCAAAATAAATATACAACTATTCGCAGCTCTTAAAACATTTCAAAATCAATTAAGTATCATTTTCACCCTAAGAAAACATAGAAAATGGGCTATGAATACTCACCTCAAACTTCACGAATGCGTACACAATTTACCACAAAGTCTATACAAAAAAATCTACGGGTTACACATGATTAAGGCTTCACGACCATAAACATGTAACCTTTCAATTGATGGATACTAATGTCTATATTATGCTTATAAACACCCCACCATACTTCCCATACTTTATTTATACTCTAAATACCTTAAATCTCTTTATTCAAGTTTTTAGATTATAGCAGAATTTTATAGTCACTTTATGGTTGCTAATAAAATACTAAACTACTCAATTAAACTTCCTTACTGCATTTCCTACATCTTCAATGGGTTGTGTAACTACTGTGATTTTTAAAAAAAATTGTTAGTGCAAATATTACGATATTTAATCTATACGACCTCTTTATGTTTTGATGATGACAAACATGTGACTTGTTGATATGTGTTTAATCACATATCATTTTACCTTATTAAAATAAGCCTAAAAGACCAAAAATACATTAAAATGCATTGTATATTTATATTTTGTGGTTCGTGTCTTGCAGGTACGAATATTCAGTAAAAGGGACATAAACAAGGCAAAAACGGACAAAGCCGAGCAAGGGAATGAAATGAGCACAAAAAGACCAAAGCCGAGCACGAGAATGGAATGAGCACAAAAAGACCAAAGCCGAAGGCGTACCCATCTTCTACGGACCAACCCGGGCCTATTTAATGGGTTTGGTCAGCCCACAAGTCCATTGGAACAGTACAAAACCAATGAGGTAAATGATGTGTTTTGCCAATGTGATATGACATTCTAAAAGCAATTTGAATCCATTAACGACACATATGTTTTGAAGAAGATGATAGCAATGTCATTCCTGAGTCAGTCAAATATATGTATTTTCAATAATGATAATCAGGTTGATCAAATGCGGCTGGATAGTTGATGAGCGTGCTGCGCTTGCTAATTTAATTGCTAATTTGACTCTTGATACGGAGGAAAACAAAACGGTATTAAAGCAATTAAAGAAAGCAAACGCATCATTGACTCAAAACTTGGAAGAGTGCAAAACTAACCTTGATGAGACTAGTAGGGCTTTGGGGGAGGCTACTAGCAGTCGGGATAGTTTCTGATGCTAACTTCCACGCAAACAGACTGGGCTTGAGAAGTAAACGCCCTTAATGACCACACGAGTGATTATAAAATTACTTTCAAACAAGTTAAATTAACTCTAGGACTAGAGCTCGTAAAGACATTGACATACAGAGGGTTTAAAAACTAAAACTATAAATTTCATTGTCAATCAGAATCACGATGAGCCTAGTCAAAAAGAGTTTGTAACTAGTCACAATTTGAAGGTCAACTCAAAGAGAAAAGTTAGTTCTTTCCGGATTTAAAGGTTAAGGAAGGAGAAAAAAAAAAAGGACCTTTGACACGATGATTGAAATGGACAAACAAATAAAGTTTTAATGAAATTCTGTAAAACGCAATCAGACAAGTTTAGACCATTCACATGTTAGCACCCAAATGCGCAACGTATAAGGGTAGATCAACCTTTGCTAATCCAAAGTACCTCAAGATAGCTCAATCTGAAAAGCCTCGTTTGTATGAGATCCCATATGATCACTTTTGATCCCTGTAAAAACAGATTTTAGCCCCAATGGGGAAGAGACGTGACTCTTGAAAAGCAATTAATCAAAATTGATAAAACAAAAGTGAAACCATATGATTTACACATAAAAAACAGTCTTTATGAAACTTTCAAACCACCATCCAAAACCTATCTTGATCAGTTGGAACACGCTAAAGAAGTTAGGAAGACAATGTGGAGAAAAACGTTTAACAGAACAAAACCAAACATTGCTAAAAACGTGTCCTTTCTACCCGTTTCTAAATCCATTAGTAAAAGTAGACAAGTTTATAACGAAATGACAAACAACTTCAATCATTTTAGAACAATTTGTAAACAAACTTGGTCTAATCATACTAATTTGCCTTCTAACCCAACCTGCTAGTAGTTGGGAAGTTTTGATCTAAAACTAATTAAATGCCTCTTTCAGACAAAACTATACTGGACAGTCATTGTTTTGTTCATGAACTAAAAACAGAAATGCATGACGATTTGGAGTACGTTAAATCCCTTGAAAAGGAGGTTGACGAACTTGAATCTGAAAAGGCTGATTTTTCAAACATTTATGATCTACTTCTCGAAGAGTGTGTGTCTAAAGATGTTATATGTTCATATTTGCATTCTCTGTCTGATTTTAAATGCTAAAACAGATTACAATGCTTAATCTTCACAATGTCAAAGAATGTCGAATGTCTTGCACAAAGCTTTCGAAACAAACTGAAATCTGTTAACAAAGAAGTTCATAATAATTTTGTTATAAAGTTTTTTTTTCTAAACCTTGAAAGAAAAAAACAACTCGATTTCTCTTGATCTTGCTTTACAACAATGTAAAGAACAAATGAAAAACAACACAGTTTGCAAAGAAAATGCTTCAAATGTATTTCAAAAAAAAACGTGAACAATATCATGAAATACAAGATTTGAAAGCTCAAATGCAAGACAAGAACATAGCAATAAGTGAGTTAAAGAAACTCATCGAGAACTGCAAGGGAAAGTCTGTGGAAACTCAGTTTAATAAACCATCTGTTGTTCGACAACCAAATGCTCAACGAATTCCAAAACCATCAGTTTTAGGAAAACCGACTCCTTTTTCAAATTCTCCTGAAATGAGAAGTTTTCAAACGAAACAGTCGGTTAATAAAACTAATGTGTCGGATGGTTTGTTTAAACAAGTCACTCAACAGAATTTGCCTCAGATTAGAAAACAAGCAGTTCGAAACACCAATGTGATTGCACCTGGCCCCTCTAGGAATTGCCCAAAGCATGTGTCACATCAGTCACCAAGGGAAAAAGTAGGCTCAAATGACATGGTTCATAACTACTACCTAGAGAAAGCTAAGAAAAGTGCACAACTTCAGAAAGACAAAGAAGTGAATGGAAAACCTAGTATGATTGATCCTGCTAGATTACCCAACACTGCTAATGGTTGCAAACCAAAACCTAGGAATTGGCAAACCAAAGCCTTTCTTGAAGTTCAATGAATTGCAATGTCCTACATGCAAAAAGTGCCTTTACAGTGCAAATCATGATGAATGCGTCTTAGAATACCTCTCAAAGTTAAATCCTCGTGCTTCTGCACAGAATAAGGATGCAAAATCCCATAAGACAACAAAGAGATATATGCCCGTAGAAAAGTCAAGTGCATCTAAGAAACCAGAAAGACAGATCCCCACAGGACATAGGTTCTCAAACAAAAAGACTACCACTGTCCCTGAGAAAACAATGAATCCTAGATCTTGTCTTAGGTGGATTCTCACAGGAAAGTTACTCAACTCTTGCACGGGCAAGGTTGACAGTGAACCCGCGCATTGTTCAATAGTAGATAATCCCCAAATCATGCATGCAAACAACACTGGTTTATGTGGCAGGTACTCATTTCAATGGTCAAAAGCAACAAAGAATTGACCTAAATGCAGATGCACTAAACAATGAAAAGCAGGAAAATCTCAGAGTGTGGTTGCTGAAATTACTGATATCTAAGAAACCAGTGCCAGGATGGTTTCATAAAAGATAAGCTACATCTTAATGGTGTCTGCTGAAAATAACACTTCAGGCCCCGTTCCTCAATGTTTAAAAGACGTTTGATCGCAGCAGATCAAGCCTCGGTCTTCATGGCAATGACTTCTGATCATAACCGTTCAGAACTCGGAATTCAAGACCACAGCAATGAACAGACAAGTTCAAAGCTGGTTCCAAAAGTTGTTCCTCTAGCAGTCAAGACAGCTACATCACGACAAGAGTTGGAATTACTATTCCACCATCATATAGCAATGCTAAGGACAACAGGTAAATAAATACAAAATCAGAAAAACAGAAATTTTTTTCCAAAAATAATCTTCTCGACATGTCTCTTGGAATCGATAACATTTACGTGCTTAGAAATGTCGATTAACATTGACACGGGCGTGTAAATGAAGTTCGAGCGAGAGTTTTCAAATAGTTTCAAAACATGTCATTTCTAATTTTCTAGATGGCTTATGTGCAAATATCAGTACATAACCCGGACTTCAAATAAAGGAAGGTTTATAACTTATCCTCACAACGAGAAAATTAACGTTTCTCGGTCTTGAGCTGTTCTTACAAGACATTCAATGTTTTTAGCTCAAGAAAAAGGATAGTGTACGTTTCAGTACGCTTACCCTTACAGTTAGAAGAGAAGTCCTCTAACATTTGGTTTTTCAAAAAGTTGAACTCAATATTTCAAGTTCATAATCTTTCAAAATTGTGTGTTCAACACTCCATCCCTCACAATGTTTTCAAAAGACAACAATTTCTCAATTGGTCCTATTTTTGAGGGGGAGTTTTTCGAAAAACAAAGTTTTAATGTTCTTGGATACATCATCAACGACCATTCTTATGTATTCAAAACATTATCAAAATGTTCCAAACCATTCATGCTGACCATATTTTCTCCCACAGATTTTTCAAGACATATTTTAATCACAAGGTATTTCAAAAACTAAGTGTTTATTATTTAAAATAAGGGGAGAAAATGTAATTAAAATATGATCTATTCGACTCAATGTGCTGAAGAAAAGGTTTTATGGTTCGATCTTATACCCAACAACATCTTAATTTCACGACGAATCTGAAGTCATAAGGTGGTTAGGTTAGGAATCAATCCTATGATCCAACCAGAACCAGAGGATCTACCCAAGGATAATCCAAAGTTAGAAATAGCAGTCCTTAGGTATGATTGGAGATGAATGTATATGGGAATAATGCCGACTAAGATTGAGCTAACACTGGAACAATCACAACAAGGTGTTAGTAATGACGTCCTGGTAAGCATTGAAGGCGTTGAAGAATGAAAAAGAAATGTATGGATAAAGGGTGTAAACAAAGAAGCCCTCCACACAACTTAAGGCAGAAACCGGGTCAATACATATGCTGTCAGAATCACAAGTTGATTGCTGACATTGAAAACGACATCATGGACCCAGTGATGCAATGCACAACCCTTCCCAGCCATTCGGGTTTCTCTCAACAGAAACTTGTCTCATTTGTCACGGAGATACACAAGTTATCTATTGACATCTCACTCCGAGATTGTTGATATTGAATAGGTGGCAATATGCTCCAGCCTCCGAGTACTAAAACCAAAATGCACTAATCGAGTCTAGAGCCAAGAGATCAATAAAAATCTCGTTAGGACACATTCCATTTCAAACACTTGTTGAACATCATCAGGTTCACAAGCTGTTATCAAGAGTCCTACGCAATATCATTGTGATATTTGCCAGAACATCCGAGTGATACTAATGTATTCACAATGAAGATGGAAATCCTGCTTGAGCCAGCATCAAACAAGCTCTTGGTAGGTGACTTACGAGATTCTATATGAATCAAACTTGTGACAACTGGATATCGATTTGGTCCAGTAAATGAATTGACGGTTGATGAATTTTGATAAAAACATGACACTCTCGATGTGTTACAAAAACTCTTTAACGAGTGACACGTCGATTGATTTTCAAATCAATTTTCTCGTTTATCACTAACGTAAACCTGCAGGTCAAACGGTGGTAACGGCAACCTCAATCCCATTCAAATGCTTAATCTACGAAGACATACTATCTAGAAAGCTCAAGATCAAAAGACAAAGACTTCCGTAAACTCTGATTTGAAGCTTTCAAGATTAGGCATAATATGAGAATGTTGGTAAAAGACACAAGATCGCAAGATGGCATAAACGATAAAGACAATGACAAAGGCTCAAAGTCAAGATCACAAAGCATGAAGGAACAAGCTTACAACAAACAACGAAGACAAAGACCAAGAACACTCGAGCTTAAACGACAAAAACATCTCATCCTGATCTTCATGAAGAGTGGCAATCAATGAAACTCACTTCGGGGAATTGTTAGCCTCAATTTATTGAGTCAATAAAGGAAGCTCGTACCCGGTGTTTAAGAACCTCACTCGGGGAGATTGTTAGCCTCAATTTATTGAGTCGAACAAGGAAGTTCGGTCACTCTACGATGGAGCTTCGGTCTTTAATTAGTTAATGTTGTAATAGGATAATATCGGGAATCAGGCTCGATAGATAATCTAATATTGTATATGTTTTGGGTTTAATCCCAAGCAAAACCCGAGCCCGAGTCCTAGTTAAATATCCCGCGCGTCCTTTAAACGTGACGGGGTATATAAGCTTTTTCTTCTTTAGAAAAAGCAAGTTGTTCAAAATATCTAAGAAATAATTTATAATATTAATAATTATCTTTAATCATTCTCCTAATTAATAAAAATCTTCATTTCATAAATATTCTCCAATAATCTTCCTAATACTAAAATTTAATCACTCTTAATCAATTCCCTTATCTAAAGTGATCAAAGTTTCAATTCTTCTTCATAATATAATCAATCTTTTCTCTTTTCTCTCATCTCTCTCTCTAGTTTCTCTCTCTAAAACAACTCTTTCTTTCTCCTTTCTAGTTCTCGATTTCGTGATCGATTGTATGAAGTGAAGTGTTAACGGGATCCTACACATCCGTACACATAGGGTACGGACAAGGAAAGGTAAAATGAGAGTTAGATATCCTGAACATATAATCGAGCAAACGAACAAATACAATAATCATAATAATAGTAATTACAAGTATCCGGGGTATCCGTAAACGTTAGATAGAAGGGAAATTTACTACCTACGCAACTGAGCCTAACATAATCGCACATAAGGTTAAGAGAAGAATTCCCTAACCATACAACCATCCTTATCAGGATTGCACACATCACCACATCTTACACTACCATCTAACAAACAAACATTAATCAATGCAATTATGGTCACAAGTCCACGTGTGTAATGCCTTTATAATTATGTTGGCCACCATAATTATAATTGCATCCTTTCACACGTATACTTACTTCCAAGACTACACATCTCAACGATAATGCACATATATCACATAGCAATTCTTACACGACTCTAATATAACATAACCATAATGCTCCGTCAAAGAAATACTTATTTATACAAAAATAAAATCAAAAACGAAAGAACACAAAAACCTCATGGTTCCCAAAAATATGAAATATCCGAAAGAAATCATCGATAATAGCAATATGTTGAGGTAAAAGACGGAATAAGCTTATGACGGGCCTCGCTTGGGGTTGACTTTGCAATATGTCCAGGCCTGCTACGAGCATCCGACAAGAGACTTGAGTCGGCCTCCTTCTCCGAATCTTCTAACTACCCTTCCTCCTTTAGTTCTTCGAGAGGCTCCTCCAGAATTGGCTCCTCTTTTGAATCTTTTAATATCGAGTTACCCGTAGGTAGAAATAATACTCAAAGAAAAGCAAGAAAACGAAACATCTAGATAGCTAAACACATAGATCCTATTATGTAGCTATATGAAGGACTCCTAGGTTATAGTCTAGGTCAAACCATATACTTCCCTATAATCAATGGCTCTGATACCAATATGTCACACCTCGCCAAGGCGGAAATGCGAGGCGTAACATGATAGGAATCATCACAACACATTGATGTCAACAATAAAGAATAACTATAATGCATTTAAATTAAAACCAAAGTGTTATGACGACACCTAACACAAAAGGGGTCTTGTATTGAGGTTAATTGCAACACTACAATACATAGACATAAACAAATCCCAACAATAACAACATCAATATTCAAAATATCCAAAAGATAAAAGTATGCAATAAAACTCTAGCAGGATAGACTACATATGCAAGATCCTAAGGTCTCGCTAGCCACACATCTTAACTTTCTTAACTTTGCTAGGCTCACCTGAAAATGATACTTTAAAACGTCAACATAATGTTGGTGAGATTCATAGGTTTAAGACAAGTACTTACACTTGTTCCGAATCAACAACAATAGGACATACATGAATATTATACACAAATGCAAAAATTTATATCATCATAAAGCATGGGATAGGCGTATCCCTCCGATCCAACAAATCACGAAGCATGGGGTAGGCGTACCCCTTTTGATCCAATAATTACGAAATATAAGGTAGGCATGCCTCTTCCGATCTATAAATCATGAAGCATGGGGTAGGCGTACCCCTTCCGATCGAATAATCACGAAGCATAGGGTAGGCGTACCCCTTCCGATCGAATAATCACACATATGTCATATTATATCAAGTAATGTCTAAAATAAATATACAACTATTCGCAGCTCTTAAAACATTTCAAAATCAATTAAGTACCCTAAGAAAACATAGAAAATAGGCTATGAATACTCACTTCAAACTTCACGAATGCGTACATAATTTACCACAAAGTCTACACAACAAAATCTACGGGTTACACATGATTAAGGCTTCACGACCATAAACATGTAACCTTTCAATTAATGGATACTAATGTCTATATTATGCTTATAAACACCCCACCATACTTCCCATAATTATTTATACTCTAAATACCTTAAATCCCTTTATTCAAGTTTTCAGATTATAGCATAATTTTATAGTCACTTTATGTCTGCTAATAAAATACTAAACTACCCAATTAAACTTCCTTACTGCATTTCCTACATCTTCAATAGGTTGTGTAACTACTGTGATTTTTAGAAAAAATGTTAGTGCAAATATTACGATATTTAATCTATACGACCTCTTTATGTTTTGATGATGACAAACATGTGACTTGTTGATATGTGTTTAATCACATATCATTTTACCTTATTAAAATAAGCCTAAAAGATAAAAAATACATTAAAATGCATTGTATATTTGTATTTTGTGGTTCATGTCTTGCAGGTACGAATATTCAGTAAAAGGGACATAAATAAGGCAAAAACGGACAAAGCAGAGCACGGGAATGAAATGAGCACAAAAAGACCAAAGCCGAGCACGAGAATGGAATGAGCACAAAAAGACTAAAGCCGAAGGCGTACCCATCTTCTACGGACCAACCCGGGCCCACTTAATGGGCCGGGTTAGCCCACTCCCTATTAATCTTAATTTATAAAAGCCATAAAGCCCAAAAATTCCATTTATAACACACATGGCCCAAATCATATGAAAAGCCCAACACCCTTTTATAAACTTAACCCGCCCAAGTCAAACCATCGGTCAAACATATCAATAACAGTCAAATATATTGTTCATATTTTACCTTCGCCCTTTCCCTCCATTTTCACTCCCACATAACGACCAGGGTAAATCAAGCCAATCCCACACTCTCAATGCTTCTAGAAGGCGAATACTGACACGTCTGACATCCCAAATAGCCACGCTGGCAATCCCCAGCAATACCATTGGCTATTAGGACGTGGCTCATGATCCAACGGTTCAAATGATGAGATTATGAGGCGGTTATGATTGGATGGCTATGATTAGAGATTGGGACGCGTTTGGAAGGACTAGAAGCTTCGCTACATCACTATATAAAGAGGCCTCCACACACAGATAAGGGTGTGTAGTTTTTAGTCTAGCTTTAGTAGTAATTTAGCTTATTATAGTCATTTTTAGCTTATTGTTCTTAATTTTAATGAATTTTACTCTTAAAAGCTTGTACCCATTTTGATTAATCAATAAAAATTCAGTGTTCCTTTAATTCGTATTTTAATTTATGTTTTTCTTTACTTAATGCAATCATGGTTTAAATTAGTTTAAATTCAATTAAATAAGCTCTCATAAGCTCTTCATTACTACTTAAGCTAGCTTATACTCATACTCAGTTTATCCTTCAAAAGCTAAACTGAGTTTAGATTTTCACTTAAATTCTCCCCTAAATTACCTAAGCTTTTGAGATGGATGATAAGCCAATTATGGAAGGGCTTATGGACACTACCAGCTTGTTTCTAACAAGCTGGAGCTTGTAGAATAGCTCCTTTAAGCATTTGTGATCCTTGTTTGAGCTAGGATCAAGGTACTCCTCATATTTCATTTTTATAGCTTAAAACTGTTGTAGCTTATCTCTTTTGCTTATTATTGCTTAATCCTGCTTAATATAGCTTATCTTTACTTATTGTTGTTTACTTTTTGATTATATCTAATTTGTCTTAGTTTCTTTCATTAAAACTGCTTTATTTTAGCTTAAATCTGTTCAGCTTATTATACTGCTTATTTGTGCTTAATAGTAATTAGTTTATGCGTATTAGTTCTTCATTTACCTCATACTTAATCTGTTTTTACAAATCTTATTTTAATAAGTTTAATTAAAGTTTTATAAAAAGTAAAAAATTAGGGCTTTTAATTTTTATAAATTTCTGCACTTTTTCTTTATTTAGTGTAATTTTTAAAAAAAATTTTAGGATTCTATTTTTAATAAGTTTTATTATTTTTATAGTTTTTAATAGTTTGAAAAATCTTAGAAAATCATTATATTATTAATCTAAAGAGCCAAGAAAAGTAATTTCCTTTTAATAAAATTTTCTTTGATACTTATATTACTTAGGAAAAATATAATTTCAATTATTTTCTCTTTTTTTTTTATTTTTAGGATTTAATTAGAATTAAATAGTTTTTAATTGATAAAAAATTCAAAAATAATCTAAAAAATATTTTTATTTTTCTTAAAATTTTCTTTTATCCTAATTTAGGTGTAGAAAATTAGTTTGCAATCTTAGGGTTTAATTTTAGTCTATTTGCTTAATCGTCGTGTTTTATTTGTTTCCCGTATTTGTTTAATTGTTTAATTGCCTTTAATTGTTCAATTTTAATTGTTGCTTTTTATTTAATAGATATAGATTATCAAAAATATCTTTGCTTCATTCAAATCAGAATCCAAGCTTAAACGAGGTTTCAATTTCACTAGTCGTTGGGGAAACGACCCCGGGTGATCATATTTACCACGGTTAAACTATACGTAATTATAAATATATTATATATATTTTTTAAGAGTGAATTTTATTCGAAGGGAAACTTGGTAATTTGTTCTAAATTGCTCTATTTGAAAATTAAATATTATATTGGTATTCTATTGTGTATATAAAACTGCTATCAAGTTTTTGGCGCCGTTGCCGGGGACTAGTGTTTAAAGATTCCTCGTTTTAGTGTTATTGTGGTTTGAAGAGTTCCTTTCCGCGCCTCGATAAGTTTCATTCTTGTTTTATAATTCAAAAATCCAAAAAAAAATCATACAAAAAAAAAAGTAAAAAATATTTTCATTTCTTTTAAGTAAAAGTACAGAGATAAAAAAAAAAAAAAAAATCTAAAATATAAAAAAAAATAAAAAATCTTTTTTTAATTAAGAAATAAAAGTCACCAATTGGTAAAAATACCAAAATATAATACTCTCAACGGAGGTATTATCATAATCAATTCCGGTGAACTTGTTGGTTCCCAAATCGAACTAAAGATTTAAACACTTGCTATTTGTGTCTCTACGAAGTACGGCTCACCTTGAAAAGCAATTTTTGAGAGCTACCTTGAAGTAGTTGATTATTTGGTTTAAGTCTTTTCCGTGTAATCGTTAAAATTCATTGTTAATTAAAAAAAAATAGTGTAAAGTTTTGCTTTTGATTTTTAGTTTTTCTTTTTATGCGCACTCGTTCGCAAGCTCGTAATCATAACCGTCGTCAACAACAACAAACTCCTCCAGTTGTTGTTGAACCTTTTGATTTAGAAGAACCAATTATCGATCAAAACATTGTTACAATGGCCGACAATCGTACCATGGCTCAAATGTTACAAGCTCCCATCGAGGGATACGAAGATGCAATAGTTGTTCCACCAATTAATGCCAACAATTTCGAGCTTAAACAACCTTTAATAAATCTTGTGCAAAGTAATAAGTTTACGGGTAGACAAGACCCTCACAAATCACCTTCGAGATTTTTCAACAAAGTCACTCAACGTTTAGGACAATCCCTACGTTCCGAACACTTCGATTAAGCATTGTGCTTTTGTTCCTTTTCTCTAGACGGTGAACCCGAGATTGGTTAACAAGAACCTCATAAACATTCTCACATGGACGACCTTAGTTGCAAAATCATAAATCAATTTTTCCCACCTTCAAAAACCACTTACATCTCAGAATGAATCATATACTTTTTTCCAAAAACCAAACGAAACCTTCAACGAATGCATGGGAAGCGTTTTAAAGGCTCCTTCGTCCCAATTTCCGTCACCATGGCTATCTCGGAACTATCACCAACTCATACTTTTTTACAATTCTTTGAGTTCAATTATCAAGATGCTCTAATAGTTCCGCCGCGGTGGCAATATTCTAGCTAGATGCCATCGAGAAGGTTTAGCCATAATCAAAAGTAAATCAAAAGTGCGTTACTCAAGAAGTTGTCCAAATGATTCAAGAGCAATTACGAATGCTCCGTCTTCTACTTCTTTACCTTCCGTCAAAGCAGTTGAGGAAGTATGTGTTACTTGTGGATCGAATCACAATTTTAACCATTGTCCGTTAACTCGAGGTGGAAACGATTTTCCCGTTTTTCATGACAACATCCAACAATTTCAACAAACCGCAGCTGTTGGTAATTTTCTCCAAAGAAACCAACCTTCCAATTTGGCAAGTCAAATGAAACCACCAGGTTTCAATCAACCAAATGTCCAAAACAATCCAAACCGTTATCAAGGAACCAATTCTAATTTCAACCAAAACCGTGGAGGAAATTTTAACCAAAACCGTCCTAATAATCAAGGAGCCGTTTACCAAGCCCCACCATACCAACCTCCAACAAATCAACCTTTGGTTAATCAAGCTTTACCTCCCATTTCACAAACTCAAGGAGTGTCCAAAACAGATTTTGAAAGTTATGCTAAAGCAAATGATGCGAACATGAATAACTTGCAAATGAAGTTGGATAATTTTCAAAGAAACCAAAATGATTTTCAAAGAGTTTACAATGATTCTCAAAAGAAGCAAGATGATTTTCAGAAGATGATGCTCGGTTTCATGCAAAGTTATCACACCAACCAACCTTCAAGTTTAAGTTCTTTACCTAGTAATACCATTCCAAACCCTAGAAACGAAGCCAAGGCAATTACTACTCGTAGTGGTGTTTCATACGATGGACCTCCGATTCCACCGCCGGTGGTGGAAAAGGAAAGTGAGGTGACAAAGGATATACGGAGCTACCTACCCAAATAAAAAAAAAAAAAAACCGCAGACAATCCAACCTCCAGTTGTCCAAATGACTTACGGAAAAGACAAGAACCAATCGAAGAAACCTTCCTTCGTGCTGAACAAAGCCAAACTAGTTTGCCTTACCCTTCAACACTTGCAAAAGAGAAAATTCGTTAAAAGATGATACCGAGCTTCAAAGTTTATGGAAATTTTCTATAATTCTTCACTTTGAGCTAATTTCGCGATGCCTCGCATTCATATTGCCAATGTTTTGCTCTAATGTCTAAAAGATGCTTAATAACAAAGACAAGTTTAATTGAGTTAAAGCAAGTGGGAGCCAGACAATACCTAATGAAAATTGTAGTGCGGTTTCCGTAAAAAGCTTTCGAGAAAAGCTAGGACCCCGTCGATTCTTATTTCCATGTGATTTTTTGGAGTTTGATAATTGTCTGAGTCCCGAGCCGATTAGTGCGAGCATAAATCTCATGCCTCTTTCCATTGGAAAAAGCTTGACTCCCGCCTAAAAAGATACTAAAAGGTGTTAGAATTAGCCGACCGAACGATCTCCAAACCAATAGCACAAAAATAAAAAGACCAAAAAGGAATTCAAAGAAGGGGTATCAACAAAGTTAAAGAACAAAAGGATAACATACCAACCAAATAAGCAATACAAAAAATTGAATTACCGGTGTAGCCGAAACTGTTTGTTGTCAAGTAAGGAAAGTTTTACTTTCTACCGCCGACTTATGTTGTTCTTGATTTCATAGCCGATCCTCGAGTACCGTTGATACTCGGGAGACCTTTTCTTAGGACAGCTCATGCTTTAATCGATGTATATGAAAAAGGAGAAAATTCTTAGATGATTTGATCAGACTTTAACCCTTAAATGTGGTGATACACCTTCTATTTCGTACAACAATTTTGAATCTTTGAAGAAAGTCGATCTCATTGATGTCACGTGTGAAGAATACTCACAAGAAGTCTTAGATTTTTCCGACTCAGTTGCATATGGCAATCCTTCTCCCAATAACGATTCTGATTGTTTCAAATTCTTCTCCGATACTACGCCGTTAGGAAAGTGATTTTTCTACTTTGAAGAAGCCGTATGCTTTATAGCAATCGAGTGTACGAGCACAATCACCAGAAGTTTAATGTTTATGTACTATGATCCCGATGGTGACATTCTCATTTTGAAGACTTCCTCATAGTGATCCATTACCATCCTCAAACCAAACCAAGGAGATTATTTAACCAGAAATTCCGAAGGAAGAACCTTTTAAAAAGTTGAACCAAAGAAGTCTTCAATCGAATATGCTGTTTCTTATGAACCAAAGAATGAACCTCCCGAGGTTGAACTTAAGGACTTACCTCCTCATCTCGAATACGCATTTTTAGCAGATAACAACAAGTTGCCTGTTATAATTGCTAAGATTGTGAGCGATGTATAAAAGACCGCTCTCCATAAAAGGTCTTAAATCCCGAAAGCAAGCAATTGTTTGGAAGCTCTCTACATTAAGGTATAAACCCGGAATTTTGTTCTCATAAAAGTCTAATGGAAGATAATATAGAACCAGGGTCCAACATTATGAGAAGGGTTAATCCAAAAATTCATGATGTCCATTAAAAAGAGGTTGATAAAACTTCTCGACGCTGGATGGAATCTACCCAATCTCGGATAGTCCTGGGTGAGCCCATAAAACACTGTGTACCAAGAAAGAGGAAATGCCCGTAGTAACTAATGAATGATAACGGAATTAGTACCGTCAATACTTTAACAGGATGGAGAGTAGCATAGATTATCGTAAGTTTGAAACGAAGCTACAAGAAAAGACCATTTTCCTTTAACCGTTCATCGGATCCCAAATGCTTGAGAGAACTCGCAAGGAATAGTATTATTGTTTTCCTCGATCGGTTTCTCGGTTATTTCCATATTCTAATTGATCCAAATGGCCCAAAGAATACCACATTCCTTGCCCCTCACAGATGTTTGGCTTATCGCCGCATGCCTTTTGGATTATGCAATGCGCCAGCACGTTTCAAGGTGTCTGATGGCAAATCTTTTCCATGATATGATTGAAAAGACAATGGAAGTCCGTCATGGATGATGTCCTCGGTTTTTGGAAGTCTTTTTCTACGTGCCTCACCAATTTAGGAAAAAATGCTTAAACGGTGTGAAGATACCACTTAGCTTTATTCTAAATTGGGAACAAAAGCATTTTCCATGGTAAAAGAGGTATCGTACTCGACATAATAGCTCGAAGAAAGGAATTGAAGTTGACAAAGCAAGATTGATGGTGATTTCTAAGCTACTCATCCCATACCAACCGTTTAAAGGATTCGAAGTTTTCCTTTTCTTGGGCATGCTGTTTTTACTCGCAGATTCATCTAAGACTTTTTCAAAAGATCTGCTCGACCCATGACCCATTCTCTTAGAGAAAAACACTCCTTTTATCTTCTCGAAGAATGCATTCTAGCCTTTCAAACATTGAAAAATAAGTTAAACCGAAGCTGCCATTTCCATTGCTCCAAAATGGGACAAACGCTTTTATGAAATCATTTTGAGCAAGTGATTAATGCAATAGGTGCGGTTCCCTAGGGCAAAAGGATTGAAACATTTCTAACGAATTCATTATGCAAGTAAAGACAATACGGAAGCAGAATCAACTACATGATCCCGTTCAACTATACCTTAAAAAATATATAATTAATAATGAAATTATAAAATATATAGTAAGAATAGTCCTAAAAAGCAGAATCAATGATACCGCGAAGTAGGTATAGAAGCTTTCCCGGGGTCGTAAATCCCCAACGAGGCTGAAAAGGTAAAATCGATACGATCGAAGATTTGAGTTTGAAGGAAGGATTGATTTATTGGGAAGTTGAAAAAAAGTCAAATTAAACAATAACGAACTAAACCGTTTTAGAAAAACCTAGAAATTATGAATTAAACTAGAAAACGAAGGCCCTAATCCCGAACAAAAGGGGGAAAAACCTCAAATCTTTAAAATAAGCCTACTAATAAATTTCACATTCTAAATCGACTCTATGGACCAAATAACGAAGAATGAAAAAGTAAACCTAGACCGAAAACGAGTTCGTTACCCAAAAACGAGTCAAAAACAAAAATCCGAACCCGACCCGTTTCGTTTAAAAACGATGAAAGTAAAAAATGACCCTACGAAAATTTTTATATTTTTCCTACAAACTAGATGACAAAAGAAAATTTTCTAAAAAAGCAAAATATTTTTTTGATGATTTTTGTATTTTTTATGAATTAAATAAACTTTTAACTAAATTAAATTATAAAAAATAGCAAATGTTTACTAAAAATTCTGAAATTTTTTCTAAAAATACTTTACAACTTAAAGTTCCCACGAAAAATAACAAACTTCACACAGCTTATGCAATAAGCCCCGAAAATAAGCTAAACAGCTTATTAGCCTATTTGGGCAAAACCCCCTTAAATATATTTGCCCTTGAGTCTTTAACGAAAAAGACCCAAGGGCGCAGTGGTTAAGTGTGTGTGAGTTAAAGGGGATGTACCGCTTGGTCCCGGGTTCGAGTCTTGCTCACCCGGACCAAGTGTCTTCCCCTTTTTTTTTTTTTTTTAAAACTCTAGGGTAGAAATGGTAAGAAATGAAACTAAAAGGTAGGCGGGCAAAATATCTAGAATTTACACTACAATGAAAATAGTTAACCTTGAACTATCAACTATATACAAAATAAACCCTACGATTTCAGCTTATTTTTGACTTATTAAAAAATGATTTTCAGCTAAAACTTAAAACTACAAACTTATTAAGGGGCTTATACTACACAACTTTAACAAATGCACTTTTCACTTTTATCAAAAGAATAAGCTTAAAAATAAGCTTAAAGTTGACAGCAAGCTAAAATGGCTTAAAGGCCAATTTTTCTAAGTCTTATGGTCGAATAAGCTAAGCTAATGACTAAAATAAGCAAAAGGGGCTTAAACTAACCTAAATAAGCTAAAAAGGAAAGGGAAAGCTAACTAAATAAGCTGTTGGAAAGGGCTTAAGTGACAGAAACTGAAATAAGCCTAAAAGCTAAAATTTTACTAAGTCACTTGGGCAAATAAGCTAGAAAAAGGAAAAAATAAGCTTGACAACTATTTAAACTAACTTAAAATGCTATGAGGAAGCAATTTGAGCTTATGGAATAAGCTCAATAAGCTAAAATCAAAATTCAACAATTCCTCAGCCTAAGGAATGCAAAAACAGCCAAAAGGCAAGTTTTGGCTTAGAAATAAGCAACCAAATAAGCTTATCAAGGGCTGAGACTTTGAGGGCTTATACAAGGGCCTATGAGCTTTCAAAATAATAAAATAAGCCAAAAACTTGGGCTTAAGTTTGCTTAATGGCTGAGAAAGATGAGCCTAAAGTTCCCCCTTTGCACCAGGGGAGCCTTAAGGCAAAGCTCAAGGGCTTATTTGACAGCTTATTTTAAGCTGTCAAATAAGCTCTAAAAATACAAAGAAGCTCAAACAGATTGAGTGCTATAGCTGAGCAGCTTGTGCACCAATTTTGAGCTTTTGAAAATCAATTTTACTTGCTTATTTTTATAAGTGAAAAAGGACTTTTGGTTTTTAGAAACTGTGACCAAAATGTTTGGGTGAATTTGACTCACAAAGTCAAAAGGACAAAGGTCTTGTGACAAAAAAAATAGCCCTCTTTTAAACACCCAAATCACACTACAACTTTTTGAAGTACAAACTCAAACCACAAGATGCTTAATCAAATATGCATTTCTTGTGGATTACTTAAAATTTTTCACAGTTTACCAAAGAATGTTTTTATACCTTTGGAAAAACAATTTTCCAAATAAAAATGTTTTAAAAACAGCTTAAAAGTGACTTAAAACTTGTGCTTAAATTGACCAAGTACCAAAAACCATCCAAAACCCCTTTTTGAACCCGTTTAAAAAGTATATTCAAACACCCCTTTTATCTCAAAACTTTCCAAACCAAAATGGGTTTTAAAAATACATTTTAACTAAAACTTTAAAAAACCTTTTATCTACTCTACTTATTATAGACCTAATTAAACTATGTTAAAACTAAAAGTCTAGCTTATAAAGAAAAATAAAAAAGCTAGATTCTCTACTAGCTTATACTAAAACTAAGACACAGTTTTGAGAGATAAGCTAATGTAACACAAAATTATGCAATAAAAACTTACAACAGCCAAATAACAACTTAAACTAATGTGTTTACAAAGATTGAAAGCAAATAAGCTAAAGGTTTAAGCTAAAAATTAAGCTAAGTGAGAATTTAGATATGAAACCTTGGATTTTTGAAGTTTCAGAACCAAGGCCACTCTTTCTGAGTGAGTGGCCTAAAAAGCCTGTCCTAATGGCCCCTTAGCCTCTAAACCTGAGCTTAAAAGCTCAATAAGCTCTTGGGAGCTTATTACTTCAAATAGCTTCCAAAATGCACTCAAATGGACATTTATGAGCTGAATTCAAATTAAAACAGTATGAAAGGGCTTATAACAAGTTTTAAGCTAAATTAGAGCTTATTAGCAAGAATAAGCTCTAATGAGCTTATTGAGAGCTTATTGAGTAAAAAGAGCTTAATTTTTTATTAAAACTGAGAATTACAATTGCATAAAAGACATTAACTTAAAAACACTTTAAACTACAATAAAAACTTAATTAAAAACTGAATTAAAACTCAATATAACTTGCTATCTTGCCACAATGGCTTACAAGGCTTTTATAGCCAAAAATAAAGCTAGGTCTTCTTTTCTTCTTGCTGTGCTTGTTTGTAGACACACAAACAGAGATGTGTTTGTTTTGTGAGAGGTTCAAAGCTCTAATCTTGGCCCTTCAATCTTCAAAATCAATCTCGGCCATCGAAATAGGTCTTGGGGGGGTGTGGGATTGCCAACTTGGCACATATGTAGCTGGGAAAGGTAGTGGAGGAGGGGGGAGATGAATATCCATGGTGGTGGTGAAGGTTCATGGGGTAAAAACGGGTTAAACAACCCGTGAGTTGTTTGGGAGGGAAAAACGAGCGGGAAATTTAGTTGGGGGTTGTAACAGAGTGAGTTTTGTGGAGTTGGCAAACATGGCCCCTCAAAGTTACTTGAGGCTTTGCACAATTAGTCCTTGTGGTTATATAACTTTTGGGGACTTGGCAAAACAAGTCCCCAAGAGTTATTTAACTCTTTGCATATTTCGTCCTTGGTGTATACAAGTTAGGGGGGTTGGCAGTTTTGCCCCCCTACTTGTTACTTTGAGCAAATTGCAAAATCAGCCCTTGTCTTCTCTTTTCCTCTTTTCACTTATAAATACAAGTTTAAGGGTTTGGCAATTTCAACCCTTAAACTTATATTTCTTGGTTTGTTGACTTTTTGGCTTGATTGACTTTCCGGCTTTGATTTGGCTTTGTCTTTCACAGTCTTTTCCATTCCGAGTCCGGTTTTGTCGTTTTGGCTTTGTTTTTCGTCCTTTTCTTGGTTATCCGTTCCTGCACAACACAATTAGCAAAACAAGCATATATTTGGCATTTTAAGTCCGTTTTTGGTTATTTTAGCTTGTTTTTAAAGGTAAAAGGTATGTGTAATTAAGCACATACCAACAGTTGAAGAAGCATGAGAAAACTTATACCACCCACGACCTGGAATTGGGTGCGGTGGTGTTCGCTCTTAAAATCTGGAGACATCATCTCTATGGGACGAAAAGTGTTATTTACACTGACCACCAGAGTCTCCAGTACATATTTGACCAGAAGGATTTAAATATGCGCCAAAGGCGGTGGATTGAGCTACTCAGTGACTACGAGTATGAGATCAAATACCACCCGGGCAAGGCGAACGTGGTGGCAGATGCCTTGAGCAGGAAAGAGAGACTAAAGCCAAGACGAGTACGTGCTATGAGTATTACTATTCATTCTGGACTTAAGACTAAGATTTTAGAAGCGCAAGGCGAAGCTTCCAAGGATCTCAAAGCCCCAACTGAATGGCTAAGAGGATTAGAAAGACACTTTGAGTAATGAGATAATGGTGAAATTTACTTCTTTGATCGTATCTGGATTCCATCAGTTGGTGGTGTAAGGAAATTGATCATGGATGAAGCTCATACTTCTAGATATTCAGGTACTCCAGGTGCGGGAAAGATGAACTACTATATCTGAGAGACTTGTATTGTGGCCTGGTAAAAAGAGAAGACTTGCTGAGTACGTTAGCAGATGTCTTACTTGCTCTAAGATTAAAGCCGAACATCAGAAACCGCCAGGAATATCATTCCTTCAAACAAGCCAGAAATATATAATCCTGGAGGAAAAATGGGAAAAGATAACCCTGGACTTTTGTCACAAAGGCCTAAAATACAGTAGAGCCATGATATGAGTTGGGTCGTGTTGAATAGATTGACCAAGTCGGCTCACTCTTACCTATTCGTGAAGAATACAAGACGGAGAAATTAAGCAAAGATTATACGGAATGAGATTGTAGCGAGACATGGTGTGTCGGTATCCAATCATTTCAGACCGTGAATGGTCATTCACAGTCACACTTATGGCAACTTTTCAAGAACATGGGTAGCAAGACAAGACATGAGTACGGCTTTACCCACCCTCAGACGTACGGTCAGTAGTGAGCGTACTATTCAAACGCTGGAGGATATGGCTTCGAGCTTGTGTTTGGATTTTTGGTGCATTTGGGATACTCATCTTCCATTGATGATTTTTTCCTATAATAACATTACCACACAAGCATTAAGTGTGCACCATTTGAGGCTCTGTATGGGCGAAAATGTAGATCCCCCGTGATATGGACTGAAGTTGGAGAAAGTCAGCTGTATGGACCCAGAAATCGTCAAAACACTGAAAGATTGTTTCAAAATCAAGGAAAGATTGAAGACGGCAGAGTCCCAAAAAGGCTATGCTAAGAAAATTAAGAATGATAAGAGGCGTAAACCTCTTGAATTCCAAGTTGGAGACCGAGTGTTACTTAAGGTATCTCCATGGAAGGGAGTGGTACGATTTGGTAAGAAAGGAAAGCTAGCACCACGATATGTGGGACCATTTGAAATCGTGGAGCATGTTGGACCGGTGGCTTATCGGCTGAAGTTACCCCAGGAGCTAAGCTGTGTTCACGACACGTTTCATGTGTCGAACCTCAAGAAATGTTTATGTGCCCAGATGTTCAAGTACCTTTGGATGAGATCGAGATTGATGAAAATCTGCGATTTGTCGAAGAGCCTATTGAGATCGTAGAGCGGGATGTGAAGAAGCTAAAGCGGAGAAGAATCCCATTAGTCAAAGTTCGTTGGAACTCTCGGCAAGGAGCTGAGTATACTTGGGAACATGAAGACCAATTCCGAAAGAAATATCCGAATCTTTTCTCTGAACCCGTACCTTCCTCAAGTGCCGCAACTTGAGCCTTGAGGACAAGGCTCTTCTAACCGGAGGAGACTGTAACATTCCATATTTTCAGGTCTTTTACGACGTCATCTATTTTACTAATTATTTTTTTTTCTTTCTCGTACGCGTTTACTTTTATTTTTAATAGTTAAGTTAAATCGCGTAAGTTAAAAATTATCGTTTAGCGTAAACGGACACCAAACAAATAAATGTTTACATCAAGCAAGTGTTAAGTAATTATTTTGAGTATAATTATTAACTTTGTTTATTTTATTTTTATCGGATACGTAAAGTGTATACGTTTCGCGATAAATTGCGTTTAGGCACTCCCGGAACCACCAAAACTTTTCTACGCTTCAACAAATACCCACTTTTATACCCAATACATAAAAGTTACAAAATATATCATATATATCATATGTATGCCGAAATTTATGGCAATGAATACAAGATATATAAGAAACTCTTCCACTTTGGTCAATGTACATCATATCTCATTAAAACCACACCATACCTTGTCTCTTTGACCCATAGACCCATCCCTAAGACCAATGACCATCCCTAAGACCTTACCTTGTCTCCTTGACCAAGTCTTGCACCATACATGCATATATCTTATAAGATATAGCTCACACATGCATAAACACTTAGCAAAAATAACAAAATCTCTTCCTTTGGCACTCCTAGAGCTCACGGCTCAAATCCATGTCCCAACACAATCCATACAAAATTTTATTCAACCTATACACATCTATACACATCCATTATAAGATATTCTAAGGTGATCCCAAGCATTGGCTAACCTTTTTCAAGTATTAATCAAGTAAAAGTGAAACTAGGGTTTTCATTGTACAAGCTTTGGTTTTGAGTCTAAACACGGGTTTAGCACTTATTTCTCATCACATACATCCTTCCTAAGGTCTTCTTAATACCTTCATACTTTTATTTATCATGATTTTATGTGTTACATGTTCTTTATGGCTAAATCACCACTTAGGATTTTTTTAATATGTAAAATGAATTATCACTTATGTTTATGAATTTACACACTTTTCTTATGTCATATTGTTATATATATCATGGAAAAATGGATTAATAAATATGTTGACATGTTGTTTAAATATAAACATGATTTTGTATGAATTAGGGTTTTAAAAGTTTACTTAAGAAGGTTATGATTAAAAGTATACATAAATGTTATAAAGGGCTGTTTTAAATTCGTGTTTCATACAGTAGGTTTGACATTATATAAAAATAATACGCCTCATGACGATTCCAAAATGATAAGAAACTTGAAAAACCGATTTATAACGAAAAAGATACGTTAGTTACGAGTTTACGACGAGAAATACTTTTATAAAACTATTTTTATAAAATTTACTATTCATTACAGAAAGTGATATTTTTAAAACATCAAAAATATGATATAACTTTTAATTACGAGATCGTACTCGAAAGAATCGTTAAAAACGGAGCTATAACGAATAAAATACGACGTTTACGAGTTTACGATAACAAAAACTATAAAAATAAGTATATGTCTGTTATGAACAGTAAAAATCACTATTCATCAGAAAAACTAAAATTTTAAAAATGTTATATTTTGATAACTCGACTTAATACGAAGGCGTGGACGTAAGAAACGCGCGAAACGGATTAGAAACGAGAAAGTTACGCCATTTTTACCAAAGTATACTTATAAACATTTTTCGTTATAATTATGTTTTCACTAAAACGAGTAGACGGTGATGTAGCTATATAGAATCATACGTTGTATTAGTTATCAAAGTACTATATTACTAGGGAGTTTCATAATGATGAGGCCTCTTCGGGGTGGCGTATCGACGAGTTGCTGGATTTACGATTTAAAGTGTCCTAGCTCCTCATACGTTCACTACACGACCTCTTAATTATGATAGCCCGAACGATAGTATGATGAGCTATATATTAATCAAAGTGTTTAGTACTTATACGACCTATATTGGATTAGGTTGCCTTCGGATTCCTTCGTGACGCATTTTTCTATTGTGAATACTTGTTGAAGGCTCGAACAGGGCTTAGCTGAGATCTACGGGATTGAAAGGAGATTATTTTTGTATTTTTATATTTTATAGAAAGTAGTAAAATCCATGGTTTGAGAGGTTGGTTGATTAACTAATTAATTAAACTAAATATAAGCTAAACTACTAGTGATAACTTTATGATAAGATAGTGTATTTACTTAATCATGCATTACTTATTAGATTGCTTCTCCTAATCCTGTTGCCTTGTTACACTCGTGATGATATGTGTAAGTATTTCTTAGGCCATAAACGGATTACACGAACCCGCCATCTATTTAATATTCCGTTAAGGAAACGCACAAGTAAGGTAGTATGAAGACTATTACAAGGCCCCTAAGAATACATTAAATGCATGTAAAATATCTTAAGAGGGATCAACCATATAAAGGGGCAAGATAGTATGAAGACAGTTACCCGAGATATCCTTTCTACGCACTCGCGTTTCCCTAGACGTG
>BQNB010075735.1:0-31372 GCA_026074375.1 Tanacetum coccineum | reverse complement strand
ACTCGTAGTGAGTGCAATCCCGTGATCTTGAGTTCGATCCTAACACACATCTATTAATTTATCGTCCATAAACTAACAAAATATACATCCCGGATTTGGGAGATTGGAAACGAAAAGAAAGAATAAAAGGCTTTTATGATGCAAAACGAAAAACTTAATACATAAAATAAAAACAAATGATACACCAAAAAGATGTATGGTAATGAAAACCCCGTAAGTAATACTTAATTATTCATAATTATTCATAGATTACAAATGTATCATAAACTAATCCTAATGGACCCAAAGCCCATAGATCGGGCTTGTGCCAATTAATTTATCCTCTAATACTCACTCGCAGTCCGAGCGACGAAATCGCGAAAACTCATACCGGAGCAGAAAACAAAATAAAACATTAAAGCAATAACTAGTTATTTGATGACATCCAACAGCAAGCGGAGACTGATCTTCAAAACAGAAAGTCACGAACTGATAACCCAATGTATTATACGAGATAAACCAAAGTATCCCGAACAAGGATAAACCAAAGTATCCTCTTTTTTCATACGGGACAAACAAAAGTATCCCGAACCAGGATAACCCAAAGTATCTTTTTTTTCATGCAGGATAAGCCAAATTATCCTCTTTTTTCGGATAACCCAAAGTATCCTATTTTTTATTTTATTTTTCATACAGGATAACCTACAGTATCCTTTTTTCGGATAACCCAAAGCATCTTTTTTTCTATACGGGATAATCCAAAGTATCTTTTTTTCATACGGGATAAACCAAAGTATCCCGGACCATGATAAACCAAAGTATCATACCGGAGAATAAACCAATGTATTCTCCACCAGAAAAAAAAAACATTTTTTTTAAAACCACTATAACTTTTTTTAACATAAACAAAACCTCTATCGTTGTGATTCAACCTTCAATAATGAAGTTTTTTACATGTTGGTTGCTTTGGAACCATAGGGATTCGATTGTTTGTTTTGGGTTCTTCTCTGTCGTCTTGTTTCGTTTTGCCCCTTTCTCCTTTTAGGGCTCCATTTTGCTTTTTTAGGGCTCTTCCTCTTAGGGTTTTGTTTTTGTCTCTTTGCATTGGTTTATGTGCGCTGCTTTTAGGGCTCACTTTTGCTTAATTTTAGGGTTTTGTTTTCATCTCTTTGTCAATGGCTTCTAGTGCTCGAGGTGGCATTAATTTCTCGAATGCATCCATGTTGGAAAGACTCTCGTGCAACATCTTCATAACTAACTTTCCTGCTCAATTAATAGCCAAGGAATTATGGAACACTTGTGCGCAATATGTAACCGTTTTAGACGTTTATATTCCGAAGAAAGTCTCCAAACAGGGTAAACCTTTTGCTTTTTCTCGTTTTAACAAAGATAATGATGTGGACTAGGGGTGAGCGGGAACCGCACCGCAAACCGCAAAACCATAAAAACCGCCAAAAACCGCACCACAAAAACCGCACCACCGCAAAACCGTGGTTCGGTTTTAAGAAAAAAGAAAAACTGCATTTTGCGGTGCGGTTGCGGTTTTACCTGTAAAACCGCACTACAAAAACCGCACCGCATATTTATTTTTTAAAACTGAAAACGACACATTGATTATTTAATGTGTATTATAAAGCTTCTACCACATATTATCAATAATATTCTTATAAGTTTTAAGTGATGTGTGTGTTTATATTAAATATATGCGTTGTTATAACCGAATAAAACCGACATTGTAAGCCAAAAATCACAAAAACGGCACGTGATGGTGCGGTGCGGTTAAAAACCGCAAACTCGTAAAAACCGCAAACAAACCGAAACCGTAAACCGTGGTGCGGTTCGGTTTTTATTTTTGAAGAAACCGCAAGTGCGATTGCGGTTCGGTTTTAGTCAAAAACCGCACCATGCTCACCCCTAATGTGGACTTGTTGATCAGGAACCTAAGATTAGTGTGGTTGGGGAATTTTCATATGCATGCCAATGTAGCTCGTTTCAATAGAGACACTAAGCCTTCTTTCTCCCAGAAGTCGACCTCATATGAATCTTTGAATGTTCCTAAACCTTCATTTGCCAATGTTGTGAAAGACAAAGGAGTCCAAGAGAAGCATGATGTTCCTATGATGGTTTTAGAAGATAGTACCTTGAATTATGAGGGTAATCAGGTGCTTGTGGGATGTGTTAAAAACTTTAAAACACTCCCCAATATCCACAATGTTTGTTCCACTGAAGGCTTTAGTAGGATAAAATTTAGCTATCTTGGTGGGTTTTGGGTTCTTTTGGAATTTGATTCTCTTCATACCTACGATAAATTTCGCACTCTTGATAGTATTAAATCATTGTTTTCTAGTCTATGTCAATAGACACCACACTTTGAAGTCCTGGATAGAGTCGTTTGGATTGATGTTGAAGGTACGCCTTTGTGTGCGTGGTCACAATCTACTTTCAACAAGATTGCAAGTAATTGGGGAGAGCTTGTCTACTTGGATGACTCTAATGTTTCGAATAAGTACAACATGCACCTTTGTTTAAAGACTAGAGTTCATCATCTAATTGCAGAATCTTTCAAAGTGGTACTGAAAGGAAAAGTTTCTGTTTTTGGGGAGGAAAATTCTACTCATTCTGAGGAAGATTGTGATGATAACTTAGTTGGCATTCAGAATTAGGTAGAAGAAGGCGACAACGAAGTGATTCCAGACTCTTTCCAAAGCCATGATCTCGAAGCTACCTATGTAGATAGGAATGATAACGAAACGAAATTTATGGAGAGCAATACTGAACATGTAAACGTCCCCTATGGGGATCCTTTTGGGCTAGACGATCTCATTCTTAAATCATCTAAAAAGGATGCTAAGGCCGCACAAGAGAAGAGTGTCAGCGAGCCAAAGTTTCCACTAGGGTTTACACCTCTAAACTCCACACATTCGGAAAAAGAGGTTGTAAAGGTAACTCGAGAGGACTCTACTTCGCCTGCTTCAAAGCATGTTCCGAATGAACAACCTTCTCATCAGGAATTGAAGGAATCAATCAATAATTTGGTCGACAATGGTACCACTCATCTTGAGCATATGAATAAGTCTTTTGGTGGTTCCATACAAGATCATGTCGACTTCATGGCTCGTCCTAATAAACCAATTAATGGTTTTTCCATCCTTAAATGTTTTCAAGAGTTCATTAACATAAGGCAAGCTATGGGTTATGGCATGAAAGGGTGTGAAAACGATTATCATCGGATTATCACTAGCATGGGAGATCATAATTGTTTTAAATGATTTGTGTATTTGTCAACGTGCAAGGGCTCGGTGGAAAAGAGAAAAAACAATGGGTGAAGACGCTTTGTCATTCTAATCAAGTAAATTTATTATCTCTTCAAGAGACCAAGATGGTTTCTTTTGATGTTTGTGGTTAGAGCTTTTTGGGGTAACATGCTTTTTGATTTCGCTACTAGTTCAGCTCGAGGTAGACCGGGTGGAATTTTATGTGTTTGGGATAAAACGTTGTTCCAAAAGAAGAGAATCTATTCTACTAATAATTGCTAGAAAACAAGTTAAAGAGTTTGAAACAAAGATTGAAAGCGTGGAGTAATGAAAAGAAGAGCATTAAGGATCACGATCGTAAAGCTCTTCAAGAGTCCCTTCTTGAGTTAGACTTACGTCTTGATAAAGGAGAGAGTCTTCCAGATGACTTGTTAAAACGAGTAAATGTTCTTCGTGACTTGAAGGTTATCGACCAAAAATTTTCTGTCGACTTGGCCCAAAAAACTAAGGTTCAATGGGCTATTGAGGGGGATGAAAATTCCAAATTTTTTCATGGAATTGTAAACAAGAAAAAAAGACACCTTGCCATTAAAGGTGTCCTAGTCGATGGCGAATGGATCGGCAACCCGTCTCATGTCAACACTGAATTTTTCAATCACTTTGCTAACATATTTTCGGCACCTGATTGGGCTCGTATCCCTTTTAAAGGTCAATTCCCAAGATGTTTGGATACTGACAAATTTAGTGGCTTAGAAAGAGATGTTACTATCGTAGAAATTAAAAGGGCAGTTTGGGATTGTGGTTGTGATAAGTCCCCTAGTCCAGATGGTTTCACTTTTGAATTTTTTAAGATATTCTGGTCTATTTTTTGGTGGAGACGTGATTAATGATGTAAAGGAATTTTTCGACTTTAGTATTTTCCTTAATGGATGCAACCCCTAGTTTATTGCCTTAATTCCAAAGGTGTTAGACGCTAATCACCTTAACGATTTCCGCCCTATTAGCCTGATTGGTTGTCAATATAAAATTATTGGTAAAATTCTTGCGAATCATCTAAGCCTTGTGATTGATGATATTATCAGCTAAGAGCAGTCGTCGTTTATCAAAGGAAGGCAGATTACTGATGGTCCTCTTATTTTTAACGAGATTATCTCATGGTGTAAGTCCAGAAAGGAGCAATCCTTAATGTTTAAAGTCGACTTTCAAAAGGAATTTCATTCGGTTAGATGGGACCACCTCGATGACATCCTTGGAAAGCTTGGTTTTGGTAATAAATGGCGAGGGTGGATTCGCGACTGCCTCCACTCTTCAAAGGCTTCGATTTTGGTTAATGGTTCGCCATCGAAAGAGTTCCTTTTCCATAGAGGTTTAAAACAAGGAGACCCTTTATATCCTTTCCTTTTCATCCTCGTAATGAAGAGTCTTCATGTTTCTTTTCAAAGGCTTATCGATAGAGGTTTGTTTGTTCCTATTTTCGTTGGAAAAGACTACAAGATTCCTATATCTCACTTATTTTATGCTGATGATGCCATGTTTATTGGAAAGTGGTCTTGCTCAAATGTTAATGCTCTAATGATGATGTTGCACTGGTTTATCCTTGCCTCGAGTTTGAAAGTCAATGTGCATAAAAGCAGCCTCTATGCCGTGGGTGTTTGCTTATCTGATATCTAATTTATGGCTGATCGTTATGGTTACTTAGCTAACAATCTCCCGTTTACTTACCTTGGTGTTAAAGTTGGTGCTAATATGATGCTAATATGAATCGGGCTAACTCATGGAATGATGTAGTTTAAAAGGTAACGAATAAGCTTTCCACTTTGAAAGCCAAAACTTTATCAGTGGGAGGCAGACTTACTCTCATTAAATCGGTTTTAGGCGCTATCCTAACATACTATATGTCGTTGTTTAAAGTTCCTGAAGGTGTTTTATCTCACCTTTAAGGTCTTCGCAATTCCTTTTTCTTGGGAGCATACATGGATGATCGTAAGATTACTTGAGGCAGTTGGCATAAAATGATGGCTCACAAACAACATGGCGGGCTTGGGGTAAATATTTTGTTCGCCTTTAACCTAGTTTTGTTGTTCAAATGAATTTGGCATTTTTTGTCCTCACAATCTGGTCTTTGGTTCAATGTCATCAAAGCTGTTCATGGTAACAATGGCTCTCTTGATAGCCCTATTTCTTCTAACTCTCGTGGCTTGGGTTGGATTGGGATTCTTAAAGCTAATACCAAACTTAAATCTAAAGGTGTTGAATTAATGGATTTCTACAAACTAGTGGTTGGTAATGGTAATAGTTCTAAGTTTTGGCATGATAAATGGCATGGAGATTTTAGTTTCAAAGACAAGTTCCATAGGCTGTTTAACCTAAAGATCCATAAGGATGCTTCGGTTGCTATTAAACTTCAAAGCCCCGACCTTGTATCTTCGTTTAGAAGACCTCCTAGATCTGGTATTGAAGAATCTCAGTTCTTTGAGCTCTCTCAGTTACTTTCCTCGGTGGTGCTGTCCTCTACTTGTAATCATTGGTCCTGGTCTTTAAATGGCCTTGGTGAATTTTCTGTGATGTCGGCTAGAGAATTGATCGACAAACATGTGCTTGTTACTTCCTCATCCCCTATGAGATGGTCCAAGGTTCTCCCTATTAAGCTTAATAGTTTTTTACAGATCATGTTTCTTGACAGGCTTCCTACTAGGACTAATCTCTATAATAGAGGTTTAGACATTCCATGTATTTTGTGCTTGAACTGTGGTTTTGGTGTAGAAACCCGCAATCATATATAATTTGGTTGTTCGATGGCTTTGGATCTGTTTAGGATGCTTGGTCGCTGGTGGAGCATTCAAATTCCTAATTTAGTCGACCCTAATTCTTGAGAGATGTCTAAATCTCAACAGCCCTCAAAAGCTAGTATTGGAAGCCTCTTTTTTCTCCATGTGGTGGCATATTTGGACGTACAGGAACGCGACCTTATTCTCGTTGAAGAAACCTCTAATAGGTATGATTTTTGACAATTTTGTTTCCCAAACATTCCTTTGGGTGAATAATAGGTGTAGGATGTTTAATGTTAACTAGGTTGTGTGGCTAAATGACCCGTTAAACGCGATCTTTATGTAATTGCGTTTTAGTCTAGTTTCTTGCTAGCTTTTTTAATAATATTCCGCCGTTAAATAAAACAAAACCTCTATCATAAATAAATCAAAGATATATCTTCCTTTCATATCAGGGACAATCGCTTATCAGAGCAATAATAATAAGTGGATCAATCTTAATAATTTTTCCACTTGATCTCTTTTATAAATAAATAAACTCATCTAGACTTAACACATCCCCACATGGCCATATCGACTGCCAAACGGTAGCAAGCACTCTGAATGAATTTGCCATCTTCTTCCATCCAGAAGGTGCTGGAAGCTCCAATGAAACAACTTCTAGGGATCGGTATTTGATATGCGTTGTTTTTATTTTTTGAGGATCGGTATTTGATAATAGATAATAGAGTGTTAGGGTTTGACGGGGTGGTCAAAAATAGGCGGCTCAACTTAGCCTCCTAGGTTTGTGGATCAGACCCGCTCCGATACCATGTTAAACAATGAAAACCCCGTAGGTGTAACTTTATTATTAACCACTATTTATAGATTACAAAGACATGATACCCTTAATCCTAATGGGCCCTAAGCCCACATACCAGGCTTGGGCCGACTAACTTAATCCATCTAATACTCTCCCGCAGTCCGAGCGACAAAATCGCGAAAGCTCGAGACTGAAAAAGAAAACACGACACATTAAAGCTAATTAAAAACTAATTTGTAGCAAGGAGCCTTCATATGGTACAAGTAGCAACAGAAGCGTCACACACGACATAATTAGTTGTTGAAAAAATCCGTCAAACAAATATTCAAACTTGAAAGTCACGAACCGATAAACCTGGATAAATAAAAGTATTTTTTTTTTCATACGGGATAACCCAAAGTATACATTTTTTCGGATAACCCAAAGTATCCTTTTTTCGTACGAGATAACCCAAAGTATCTTTTTTTGTGGATAACCCAAATTATCTTTTTTTTCATACGAGATAAACCAAAGTATCCCGGACCAGGATAAAACAAAGTATCCTACCGGAGAATAAACCAATGTATTCTCCACCTAAAAAACATTCTTTTTTTTAAATTAATAAATCATACTAGTTATCCTTCCCGATAACAAACAACAAACGGGCCAATAATTTTACCAAATTATCTATCCCGAGAAGAATAACATTATATTAATCTCAAGATTTTTGGCTAGAGAAAATACATAGCAGCGGATTATAGCGGAAGAAGTGAAGAGAAAAAAAAAACTTTTAGGGTTTGACGGGGTAGCATAGAGACGGCGGCTCAACTTAGCCACCAAGGTCTAAGGACCAGACTCGCTCCGATACCATGTTAGACAATGAAAACCCCGTAGGTAATACTTTATTATCCATCACTATTTATAGATTACAAATGTATCATAAATATAACCTTAATGGACCCAAAACTCACAGACCAGGCTTGGGCCAATTAATTTATCCTCTAATAAAATAAACCAGTAGCATTTAATTTTTTAAAGGTAAAACCTTTTCTTAAAACTCATGGGTCCCTCGTAAAGTAAATATATGTGATTGGCGGGGTTTTCATAGATCGTCTCTCCACTCGAGCAAATCTTGCTCATTGAGGAATTCCGGTTCAGAATCCTTGCTATGTTTTTTGTGAAGATCATATGGAATCTACGAATCATTGCTTTTTCTCATGCCCAAAAATCAAGATTCTTTGGCTGAAGATTTGGAGTTGATGCAAGGCTCCGGGTTCTTTTAACCCCTCTTTGGATGTTATTTTGAAAGAAATTCCTGATTTCTATCAAGATAAAAGGGTGTCTAAAATTTTCCATGCGGTTTGTATGACTCTTATTTGGCATGTGTGGGCATGGAGAAATAAAATCATTCACGCGACATCTACTGAAGAGGCGCATGAAGACATTTTCTCTGTTGTCCAAATGTTATCTCTCTTATAGATCTTTAACCGTGCTCCCATTAGATCTCGCTCATGGGATTTATGGGTTCGTCAGCCAAATGATTTAAGTCTTTCCTAGTTTTATTTTTGTTGGGTTGTCTTTGTTTTTTTCTTTTTGGGCTCGTCCTTTGAGCTCTTTGGTTCCGTTTAGTTCCTTTGCCTTTTGGCTAATAATATCTTTGCTCTTCAAAAAAAAGGAGATGCAATAAAGTGATAGGGATAGGTTTTAAAGAATATGGGTGGCAATTCGGGTCAGGTTCGGGTTGGCGGGTTCGGATTGACAGGTTAGCGGGTCAAAAAACCTCGATTCGAACCTGATGCAATTAAATAACCGGGTCAACTACGTCAACCATAACCTGTTTACACATAACCCGAACCTGGCCCATTTAACCCGTATATATACTCTGGTTGATGAGTTAAATATGTTGCACGGGTTGAATAGAACAAACTGTTTTTGGGTTGACCCATTTAACCCATTTTATACGTATACAAAAGTTGGCACACTACACGGGTTAAACAGGTTAAACGGGTTTGCGGATCGACTCGTTAAACGCATATAACCCGTATAATAAAAATATAAATAATTTTTAATTTAAGAAAAAAAGCTTAAAAGGGTTGGCGGGTCGACACGTTTAATTTATTCTCAACCCGAACCTAACTTGTTTAATAAACGGGTTATATGGCTTCACCCAAACCAGACCAGAACTGTTAATTTTCGTGTCGGTTTCAGGTCGGGTTTCGTGCTGGGTCTGAAATTGACACCCCTAAGACCTTCCTAAAACACTATTTGTACCCTCTTGGTTTTTTGTGTTTTTTGATTTTTTTGATTTTTTAATTTTTTAATTATAAGACAATTAAACGTAAAATGCGTAACAAAAAATATAAAGTTTGACAAGTCAAAAGTATTAAACTGTCAAAAAGTACGGAACAATAAAAAATTGTGTTGTACTGTAAACAAGAGAGACAAAAAGAATGTTTTGTATATTTTTGATGCATTTTAGTGGGTTAGAGGTACTAATAGTAATATCCAAAGTGATGTTATGGAAAAAGAAAGTTTAGTTGCTCTTGTGGATGATATGCGTTTATGGGCAAAATAATATGTAATTATCGTTTTCTTAGGTTAATCGAGAAAGTAATCAAGTAGCTCATTGGGTTGCTCGTCATGCGTTCTCTACCACCTCAAAATTTAATTGGGATGTTTATTTTCCTCAAGAACTTACCTCGCTTGTGAAGAGTGATTTGAATGGATCTTAAGTTTTTTTAGTGCATGTTTTTTTGTTAAAAGAAAGAAAAAAAACTTATTCGTAAAGCGAGGTGATTTGTATAACAAATTTTTTTGTCATTCATCACTAAATTACACCGGTGATGCACATAATACAACACACCCACCCAGATGCAAATTTTGGTGATGGAAAAAAAGGGAGAATTCTCAAAGAGGTCCAGAATCAAAATTAGAATGCCAATCTACCCCAAACAAAAAGGTTTTCCTAAAATAGCCCAGGGCAACTGGCAACTTTATGAATATCTTGACACATGTTTATTATTTTAATATTAAGTACAAATCAGTTGCCTAAAAATACAATAAGTTGCCCGTAAGTACAATAAGTTGCTCTAAAAAATTGTACTTTAATATTAAAAAAATAAACACGTGTCAAATTCTTTTTAAATTGCTCAATTGCTTAGTTGCACTGAGCTATTTTGGGAAAACTTTTTTATTTAGAGTGGGATAACATTGTTATTTAACACTTTTGACCAGTGTTTTGAAACCCGGTTCGACCCGGCCGGGTCAACCGGTTGAACCGGTTCCGGTCGAAAAAACGGGTCATATTAAAACCTGGTTCCATATTTTTGAAACCCGGTTAGACCCGCCGGGTTTTGAGTGACCCGGGTCAACCCTGTTCACGAGACCCGGCCGCGTTTTAGTTTTTTCGTGTTTTTTTTAAATAAAACATGTTTATTGTATATATTTGTGACGAAATTTTATTTTTACATGTTATATTTGTTATAAATAGTTTTTAATATTTTATGATTTATATACATATTTTTTTCTAATATTTGCAATTTTTTTTTTTTTTTAAAGACCTTTTGAAAATTTTCCAAAAAAAAATTGATGACAAATCACCTCCCATTTGTAAACCATTATAAAACTTCTCGCGTCAGAAACTTCTCCAACCATCGCCTCCCTCCTTCTCCCTTTCCATTTTCCCCCAAAATCAAATCACAAAAACCCTAACCCTAACCCTAATTTAAAATCATGTCATACCAATCAGATCAGCACGATTCAGACGGTAACCGTCGTCTCTACAACCCCTACCAAGACCTAAACCTCCCAACCCAAACCCTATACAAGCTCCCCACTTCCCCTGAGTATCTTTTCCAAGAAGAATCCATCGCTCAGCGCCGTTCATGGGGGGAAAACATAACCTATTACACGGGGATCGGCTACCTTGGCGGCGCCGTCATCGGTGCCGGAAAGGGTGCTGTTGAGGGTGTTAAAGCTTTTGAAACAGGGGACACCATGAAGCTTAGGGCTAATAGGATTTTGAATGCAGGTGGGCTTTCTGGAAGGATCATTGGGAATAGAGCCGGTGTTATCGGGTTGTTGTATGCGGGTTTGGAGAGCGGGATGGTTGCAGTCAGGGATGTCGATGATGTTTTTAATAGTGTGGCTGCTGGTTTGGGGACCGGGGCGTTGTTTAAGGCCGCTAGTGGTGTCAGGTCTGCGGCTCTTGCTGGTGCCATTGGTGGGATTGCGGTCGGGGTTGCGGTTGCTGGGAAACAGGTCTTGAAACGATTCGTGCCGATTTGAGTGAGGTCAGTTTAAGTGGAATTCTTAAGTTTTGATCATTTGAGACGTTTTAATGGTGTAGTAGTGGTTTATGATATTCGATGACTTGATATATTTTGATATGCGATAAAAATGCCTAACTTTTTTTTATCTAATGTGTACCGTATTGGTTTGAAGAAAAGGGTTAGTTGCAAATAAATTTATGTAGACATCGATTGATATGGCAATTTTATAATTCTTACATGTTTGGTGGATCATTGTTTCTGCTGGTGAAAACATTCGTTGAATATTGCTATATGATGTGATGAGTTGTTGCTAACTTGCTGTTTATGTGCTTGCTTGTGAAGTGTAGTCGTTTGTGAAGTATGTTATGTTTGCATCGGTTAAGGGGTTAAGTTTAGTGTTTGTGAATTGTGAACCACCCACTGACCAGACAAGTTCTAACCAAAATCTTTCCGTTTGCCCTTAATCGTTGCTTAGCACTGACCTGACAACTTCTAATCAAAATCTTTCCGTTTGCCCTTAATCGTTGCTCAGTTACTAACTAGTCCTTCCACCATAAATCGAACACTACAGGCTATAATAAATACGAAAATCAGTAGTGTACACCAACCACCAACTGCTATATATTATGACTGTTGGGTAAAAGGGGTCCTTGGACCAAAGGATGTTTGGCGCCTTCCGGCCATGTGTGATCCGGAGACGTAGGACACGTGAGTCCATCGGTCATATAAGTGAATACAAATTTAGACAGCCAAGACTACATTCTCTTCAGTTACAATTTCCTCAACAACACCAAAACTCGCTTTCGCGCCTTCCAAATCCCCTAACGCCCTAACTGCATTTGGACATCTAGCAACCAGGGTAGAGAGTCACATTTCATCATATCAAAACATACCTTGAACTCTTTATGACTCAAAAGTTGACTAATAATCAAATTAATCACTAGACTATCACGCTCATTTGACATTCCCGGTGAATCTTTTAGTACATTATGTGTTCTTCTATATAATAAAGTAAAAAAAACTCGTAATGACAGTCACATTAATTTCAACGTAATATGTATCATAGAGCGCGTTTAAGAAACGAACCAGGAACCGTATCACCATTATTCAAAAGAAGTTTCACTCAAATTACATTTATAAAGAGCAGAAGCCATAAGTTTAACCAACATTCACACAAAACTAGACGAGACAGAGAATAGTTTCAAACTACTAAAACTAGGCCAATTTCAGCTATGGGGGAGGGTCGATGGAGCATCAACAACTTCTGAGCAAATTTAAACTTTCCACTATCCAGCCGATGAGCAATAGACGATAACAATATTTTTCAGCAGTGGGGAACAAGCAAGTATATACTTTATCAAGCACACTTCATTCTCTGTACCTCTAAAAGATGAAAAGACCACACAATGCAAATTTAGCTGCCCTATTGTGTTGTAGTCTAAATCTAAAGAAGGAAGTGCATCCGTGAGATATTACCCTTGTGTGTAGCCTGCTTGATTAAATAGTATTTAGATCCGGAACTATGAGTGAAATTAAGATAATTAAATTGACAGCATTCTACTCACAGTGATATTAAGATTTTTGCAAATTTGGGGAGCCACAAATCATTTCCATGACAAATGATAACATAGCATCACTACTGAAATTTATTATGGATAACGTTAGAGTCTTGAGGCATGGAAAGATGGTTGGGACCTTCTCGTCGACACTAGCTTCTGCTAATAACTAAAAAACAAATAAAATAAACTGGCAGTTGTGGTTGCTGAATCCTATAAATTGCTTTTCGAGTTAATGGTATCTGTGTGGTCAGCAGGTTTGCATAAATGTTTCTGTTTGTTTGGGTCAAGTGTATTTATCAGTATGTATGCTGCAATGGAATTGTGTGTGGGTCTAGTGTATGCAAATACCTGGTTGTCAAGTCACGTGCCCAAAACTCATGACATGTTTCCACTATCTCCTGCTTTGTGGGAAATGTCCTTGTTTATTTTCTTTTGGTTTTAATGGCGTGGCCTTGGGTATTTTTGCAGTAGCTGGGCTCTCAATTTTTCCTTTGTGCAGATTCTTTGTGTTTGTAAGTCTTTTTAATAGTTAGGCTGAGTTTGTATCCTTGCTAGTTGTTTTTGTGGGTAGTCTTGTTTTAGGGTCTCACTTTGTTTAATCGGCTCGATTAGAAAAGTGGGTTGCCTTTGGTTTGTAATGTTTTGTTGTTGTGGTAATATATTGTTGCTTTTCCGAAAGAAAAAAAAAACCTAAATAACAGAAAGCCACTTTGATAAGTTACAGACTCGTGTATTTGTGTGCCATGAATTTGAAAGACAGAACTTGCGCTTACCTTGCACTTTCTGAAATTCAAATAAAGTTCGTGGAGTTTTGGAAGAAGTTTAATCTGAAAGATACTAGAACTTCTGATCATTGCTATATTGTCAAGCATACACACTGACAAAGATTAACATCTTCAAATTTCCAAGTTTTGCAATTTCGACAAGTTTCAATGTGCCTGTAGTTTCGTCATCAAATATTCTCAAGTTCTCAATTATGGGACAACAAGCAATAAAGTCCCCACAATTATAATTTTGAACTCTTACAGAGGACAACTTTAAGCTTAATAGATTTGGAAAACCATGAAAACTTGGCGATACACGAAAGCAACAGTTTTTGAGCTCCAAATGTTCTAAACTCCGCACAAAATAAAATTTGGGTTGGCAACATAAGTTGTGTTTCAGATCTATTGAGAGTGAGCTCCTTAATTCCTCTTTTTGACAAAAACAAAATCCAATTATGTATGTCCTCAACATCCAATATTTCGTGACATGGTATATCTAGGACAAACTTTGTTATAGGACCTTTAAGATGAAGTGCAAGTCTACTTAAAATCTTCCCAGCAATATTATTTGGTAATGGTTTGAAGAAATCCTCATCAAAAATTCAAGTTGGGTAAGCAAAGTCCACTTGAACCGACAGTCTGGCGACAAGATACCAGTCTTCACCGCATCTTCTATACGCAAACGATCTAGAATATATGTCATCACATTATCTGGCATGGTACTGATAAAATCCTTCGGTACAGATTCAGAGGCCTTATGTGGCTCAGGAACCAGTTCCATTATGCTAAAAAGAAGACACGCACAAGCTATAAGCATAAAATCAATGGAATTTTAAGAAATTAGGCATGCTAAATTTTCACTAGATATAGATACACCATTAATCATCAACTCTGTTTTGAGCTTTTTATACTGGTTTTAGAGGTCTCATACAGCAGAATACAAGCCGATAATATCTGTACTTTATAACCTCAAATTTACGTGAAATTACGCTTCGAAGTTGAGCAATTGTTCAATAGGAATATCAATCATAGTATTCAACCATTATTTCATGAATTTCTAATATCATCTTTGTACATGAATACTTGAGTTGATCTTAATTCCTTAAATTAATGATTCAACAACTAATCCTGTTTTGGCCCAACTCCATTTAGATTTTATCACTCATGGTTGGACTTGGTAGGTTTTGATGATTTGATTCAAACAGCTTGGCGTTCTTTTACTCATGACGACAGAAATGGTATGGTCCGTTTTAAGAAAAAATTACAAGCTTTGAAGATTATTATCAGGAATTGGGTCAAGGTGAACTCCAGCAACTTGCATTTAGATGAAGAACCTTAGTGCTCTCTTATAAGAATAAGAATTTGACTTTGTTTACAATGAATCCAATTAAAAAAACTTTACTACTCATGATTTGGTTTGAAATATAAGTTAAAAGTTATAGAATTTAATAATTTATTAACTTATCAAGTAGATTAGCAGGCCTTATTCTGACTTAGTTGCTTTCAATTTATGATTTACATTAGCAGTCAAATTAATCCATACCATGGATGATTTTAGCATTGAACCGACTTTCATTACTTTGACCTACAAACTGTTGGAAAACATGGTCAAATGGTTGAATGACAATTGATGATGTCATTATGTATACTAATGTGAATTGAGAATAAAATTAATTTTCGGTTTTATTTTTATTCATGAGACATTAGTAGAATTAATTTTGTTAGTTAATTGTGACCGTTTTCTTTCATCCCTTCCCCATAAATTGAGAGTTATACTCTCATTTCAAAAATACAAACTCACTCCTCTCTTTTTGTTTACCCATTCATTTTGACATTATGTGTATTCAGTTCGTAATAGAGGGAAGACACGTATTGGTTCGCCTTGATACGTGTGTATCCGTTGTTGTATCATGAGAGATAGACGTTCATAAAATTAGGGCATTTGGCAATAGGTACTCACGCACTTAGTCTTACAATCGGGTCCAACATACCACAAAACTACTTGTGTTTAATTTTATAACACTAGCATGTATCTCTCTCGCGGGGTTTATAAAAAATTAAATGTATAAAGGCGAGGCTATAAACTCACCTTGAGCAAAAGCGTCGAATTAGATAACCAACAAGGAAATAAGAGCGACAACGTCTCAACCGCGACCTATAAATATATTGGTGCGCGATTAAAAAAATATAATTATAGGAAAATGCATAATTTGCATAAGTATATAAAAATTATATATTTCGACATACATATAAACTTATATCATTGAATCCATGTGCACGCCTAAACTACATATTTATACTCCCTACATGTTTCGCTTTAAGTTTATAACTCATTTTAACCCATTCCGACAACTTATTAATTTATAAAAATTACCCATTTTAAAAGATTAAGGTTTTAGACTCGATCAAGAGTGTAAGTCTAACTTATTATTTGTAAATTAATTCACATTATGATTATTATAAGTCTAGACGATTTCTATAACGCTAAATGACCATTCCTAAAAATTTCGCCATCTTTGACTTTTTAATATAAATTTTCCTAAATTTGACCTATCAAAATGACCCGCTATAATGCGTTACCAAGACTCGGACTCTAAAGCTTTTTGATGCAAAATGACGTTTCAGACAACTTTTTTAGTTATACTCGAGACCTAAAACTTGACAGAAAATGACAAAAATGCCCCTGCGAGATTCTGCAGAAAACTATTTTTTTTATATAAGTGCTGATTGAAATTTTATAAATTTTCTCAACTTCTAACGACCATAAAACGTTCGTTTTTAAGAGATATGGGACGTGCTTTATATCGAAACATAGCTACAGACATCCTCTACCATACGAAAACGTGCGAAAACGTAAGAAATCGTGCGAGAACATAAGAAAACGTGCGAGAACGTCTAAAAAGGAAGAAAAACGCACGAAAACAGACGAAAACACGGAAAAGCGTACGACAACGTGCGAAAGCGTATGAAAACGTACAAAAATGTATAAGAACGTAAAAAACGTACAAAAACGTAAAAAAAAGGTAAAAAAAACGTAAAAATACAAAAAAAACATACAAAATGTCAAAAAACTTAATTAATTGCAATTTGGGCAAGATTTGACTACTCTACAAATAATGAGGGAGTGGTTAGTGTGAGTTTTAGTAAATTTACACTTTTGGTCCCTCTATGCTTTTTTTAATTTTAAATCTTGTCTTTTTAATCTAATAAAATGGATAGTCTAGATTTATCCCTTAGTATGTAGGGAGAAACTAGTATGCAAAATAACTCATGTCGATACATTAATTTGTTCAATCAACTATGTGAAAACTTAATACGTCTTTCATTCTTAGGCTGGATGGAGTGGTGGTGGTAAACCCACCTGACACGTCAGCGCCACATCAGTTTTCTCTCTCCAAATAAAACTTATCTTACAATTCACCTTTCAACCGTAATAAGAACTCACATTACCACTAAAACTCATTTTTTATTTATATAAAATATAACCCACTATATACCCACATACACCCACAACTAATTAAAATACAATATATATAAAGAGAGATGACCAACCATTTATCAAACTCACATATGTGAGTTTCTCACCGAAGTGTGACAAAAAATGAGTGAAACTCACCATGATAGTGGAAGTCACCTAAGTGAGTTTTGGGGGTGGGATGGCATTCACGCGTGACTTCATAAGTCACCTAGATGAGTTTTGCCAAACTCACCTCCACTCCGTCCAGCCTTACGAGTCACATTATTATTTTCATAGGAACACCGCTATGTTAAACATTCAACAACTAAAGTAGTGCCTTTATTTTGTCAAAGGAAAAACAAGGTTGTTGATTTATCAAAGAAAACTTAACGTTTTCCATCACAGTTTGGTATTTTAAGCTTTATAAATATAGAAACTGTAATAGAACAAGCGTGTTTTCATGGTTAGAATATTATCCTACTATTTTTAATAGAAAGTGTATCAAGAAGACGACGTAAAAATTGTAGGCTTCATTTTAACAAATAGTGAATGGCTTAATGCCAAGATATATGAGGTCACTGTGATTGACCCCATTAATATAATTTAATGGCTTGACATTTGTGTCACTCCGTTAAATTTTATGTGAGGATATATTCCTTCATTGACCTTGGTTTAAGACCGAGAAGAAGCTCTATGTGAGCAATGATATAATGAACGGATTGAAAACGCATAATGTGATCTATTTATGTGACACGTAAGAACATTGATTATGAGACTTTTGGGATGATGTTTGAGTCGCATAAATTGATTTTGTCAAAATAGGACATGTTTTGGGCAAGAGATATGAGATCTCTTATTAGAAATCAAAATGAAACTATGTTTTTCTTAGTCTATAGCATGCTAGACTTTGATTTGTTAATTATAAATGAGCATTGTAATTAACATATATAAAACATATCCTAATATCATATGTAGTTATAAACACATGTGTGAAGCTTGTGTAATGACAAAATCGACTAGGTCTTCTATTCTTTTAGTTGGAAGGATTACGAACCCATTAAATTTGATACATGGTAATGTGATCTTGAGTATCAACAAATAGTTAGAGGGAACATATATACATGTGTATATACTCTATTATCTTCGTGATGATTGCAAGAAACCTTGTTATTTGTGCTTGAAATAAAGACAATTTTAAAGACAATTGCTCTTATTGTGTATTTTGGGGATGATTGTTTGCAGTCGCTTAAAATTGATTTTGTTCAAAATAGGAACATTGTTTTGGGCATCAAAGGAGATTATGAGATCTTTATATTAGAAATCCTAAATTGGAAACTATGGTGTTTCTTAGTCTATAGCTATACCAGACTTTTGATATGTTTATTCTAAAATTGCGCAGTGTAATTTAACATTTATAAAACATATCCTAATTACTATATGGTTATTAACACAAAGTGTTGAAGCTTGTGGGTCAAGGTTCGACAAATCGACTAAGTCTTCCTATTTCTTTAGTTTGAAAGGAATCAAATCCATTAATTTTTGTTATTAATTACAAATAATGTTTAAAAGCGTTATTTTATATTTTTTTGTTAATACAAATAATGTTTAAAAACGTTATTTATATTTTTCGACTTCTCAACGTTTTGATAATAACAAAATGTAAAAACGTTTACGATAAAATTAAACGTTTACAAATTATTAATCGTAAAATTCCATTTCTAAGATTAGTAATCACTTAAGGTATGAACAAACAAATCATTAAGCATAATTAGTGATCAAGAAAATATTTTCCTCTTATCCATTACATTTTTACAAAATTAATTATACAAAATATTTTCTAATTAAAAGAAAAGTTTTATTAAAAAATTCAAATTTGAAATTCAAAATTTCCCCCTAAAACGGAAGCTTCTATACCAGATACAACATTTGATACGAACCGGATCGATAATAGAATTGATAGAAGAAAATAAACAAGATAGATAGTTTATATTGATGGGATAAACCGACCCCCCGATGGTTTATATTAATGAGATATACCGACCCCCCATTGATAAACAAAACAATACTTAATATTCATTCAACATATCAATATTATAATTCTAATGCCCTATTTATAATAAAAGATATCTTAGACTTCTTGACTAAGAAAACATAATAAAGGAAACTACTAAATAGTCGACTAAGAAAATATAATAGAGGAAACTAAATAAACTAATTTTAATAATAATATGCAAGATCATATCAATATGCAGGATCATATCAACCTTCCTCACAAAAAGACAAAAAAGAGAGCGAAGTCTACTGGCGGCCCCCTTATATATATGGGACCGCCGGGACCGCCGCCAGTTACCGTTAGCTTTTCCTGCCTGTATATATTGGTCCATCCCTTGCTGAAAATCAGACCTCTTTGCACTAATTTTCTCACACTTCTTTCTCTCTCTAAAAATCTTCTTTCTCTCACTAAATATCTTGATAACTAACATCTCTTGATCTTGTTTCAAGTGATCTAATCTCTTCTTCTCATATCTTCCCTCTCATTCAAGTGCAAGAGAAGAACACTCGTATTCGTCAAGAAACGAAGTGTTAAATTAGTGATCTCTCCTTCTTTCTTCTAAGCATCAAATCTCTATTGTAATTATCTTGTGTATTTGTGTGACTCAGATATTGTGTAAATCCGATAGTGTAGATCTAGTGATTGTGTATTGATTGTGAAGTGGTAGATTGGTTCTAGCTAAGATTAGGACTCGACATTTAGCTTAGTGTCGGAAATAACGTAAGCGACGTGTAAACTGTTTTCTCTACCTGAAGGGAGCTTGTTGACATAGTGAAATCTCGAGTAGGATACTCGGGGAGCGGAGTAGGGCGAAGAAGAGCTTCGTAGCCGAACCACTATAAATCTTGGTGTCTTGGTTTGATTGTTCCTTTCCTTATCTCTTCATATTATTGTTATTGTTATTTAGCTTTAGTTTAGATTGATATATTGTTTGTTCATATTGTGAATTGGTTAAACATACAACTCGAATCTACATATTTTGTAAGCAAAGTTTTAAAAACGAAAACGAACCTGTAAACTATTCAACCCCCCTTCTAGTTTCCACAATTGGTATCAGGAGCCAAAGTCACTCAAGATTTTTAAAATATATTGTATTTTAAAGCTTGTATCGATCTATGGATTCTGACAAATATCTAGAAGGGCAATCTATGCAAAGACCACCACTCTTTGTAAGCGATATTTTTATTTATTGGAAAAATAGATTCGAGACATATGTTAAATCAAAAGATCTAGATCTTTGACATGTTATTACCAACGGTGATTTTCAACCCATTCAACAAAATTCGGAATCCAAATTAGATGAGGTTATCATTTTTGAAAACAAAACGATGATCTCAAAAAGAGACTCGCGAAAAATAATGAAGCAAAAATGGTTATCTATAATGCTTTGCCTAGAAAAGAATATGAAATATTTTTCATATGTAATACGGCAAAAGAAATTTGGAAAACATTATTAATCACCCACCAAGGTAATAGTCAAGTCAAAGATAACAAGATTGACCTTTTGGTTCAACAATATGAACAATTCGTCATTTCCAAAGATGAATATATAGATAGTGCTTTTGCTAGATTTAATACTATTATTACTAGTCTAAAAGCTCTTGATGAAGGTTATTCTAGCAAGAACTATGTTAGGAAATTTCTTAGGGCTCTACATCCCAAATGGAGAGCAAAGGTCACGACAATTGAAGAGTCAAAAGACTTAACATCACTATCTCTTGATGAACTTATCAGGAACCTCAAAGTTCATGAAATGATCATCAAGAAAGATTCCGAAATAGTCAAAGCAAAAGTTGAAAGAAAATCTCTTGCTTTAAAGGCTAAGAAAGAATCTAGTGATGAAGAGTGTTCGAATTCCAGAAGTGAAGACGAAGAATACGCCATGGCGGTAAGAGACTTCAAGATATTCTTTAAGAGAAGAGGTACATTCGTGAGACAACCTCGGAACGACAAAAAGACGTTTCAAAGAAGCCGAGATGACAAAAACGATAAAAGTGATAGAAAATGCTTTAGATGCGGCGACCCGAATCATCTTATTGGAGAATGTCCAAAACCACCGAAAGACAAGAATCAAAGAGCGTTTGTCGGAGGTTCTTGGAGTGATAGCGGTGAAGAATATGATGAGAAAGTCAATAACGAAACACGTTTAGTAGCTCAAGCATCAAGTGAGGTATGTTCCGAATCCTCTTACTTTAGTGATGAAAACTCGTCAATAGATGATTTAATATTAGAAAATGAATATGATAGACTGTGCAAAATGAGTTTAAAGATAATCACTAAAAATAAAAGACTAAAAGCCACTAGAAATAGATTAGGAAAGGAAATTAGTACTCTAAAAGAAAAAGTGTCTACACTCGAGAAAAACAAGGAAGTTGATCTCAAATGTGCAAAATGTCATATGCTTAAAAGTGAAAATGAAAAGCTTAAAGAGGAAGCTCTTAAACTAACCAAATTTGAAAAGAGCACACATTGCTTAAATGAAATGTTAAATAATCAAAAACCCTCCGGTGAAAAGTTAGGTCTAGAGTTTAATTCATTTGAAGCATCATCTAGTGGAACTAAAGAAATAAAATTTGTGAAAGCTCAGAAAAAGGTGTCCCCTGATGGAGGTCCCATAAATATGGGCGGCCTCCTTAATGTTCAGGCGGCCCCCAAAGTAAATATGAGACCGCCACTAAGAACTACACCTGGATCTGAGAAAAGTGTGTCTTTTCAAAAATCTATTTTGGGTCCTAGACCAAAACACATAATAGTAAACAATGTAAGGGTTCCCGTTGCTAGTGACAATGAAGTTAAGAAATTCTATAAACCATTATCAAAACCCGGAGTTAGATTTTCAAAACCAAATTTTAGATGAAAAACTCCACCACCTAGAAGAGTCATAAATAATTATCATCGTCCTAAAACACCGCAACCAAAAAGAAACATTGGTCGACAAAATCAACCTCGTGGTTTTCCTGTAACTTGGAACAACTTCCCACGACAAAGTTACATGCCATGGGAAATGTGTCTTCCATTTCCACATCCCAACCAATTGCATCAAATGCAAGGGATGTTTAGCACTAACAACTTTGGACCCATGAGATATTGGGGACCAAATGTTTGAGGTGTTGCCTTATATAAATAGATATGCCTTGGAGTCGACTTGGAACCCGATGAGTGGATAAAGGATAGCGGATGCTCCAAACACATGACGGGTAACCGAAAGCTCTTCTCAAGCTACAAGGCATACAACGGAGGTAATGTTATTTTTGGTAGCAATCTTCGCGGTAACATCATTGGCAAAGGTACGATTTCAAATGACTCTCTCAAAATAGATAATGTAGAGCATGTAGATAACTTAAGATTTAACTTGTTAAGTATAGGACAAATATGTGATAATAAGTGTAGAGTAACTTTCTCTGAACATGATAGTGAAATCACTAAGGATGGTAAGGTCATAGGTAGAGGTATTAGGAAGAAAGGCTTATATGTGATGAAATTAGGAAATAAGCCTAAAGACCAAATTTGTCTAGCAACGATTGATGAAAATTCCACGTTGTGGCATAGGAGATTAGGTCACGCAAATATGCGTCTCATTCAATCGTTAGCATCTAAGGAATTAGTTAGAAACTTACCTAAGCTTAAGTTTGATCAACACTTCTGTGATGCTTGCAAAATTGGAAAGCAAGCTCATGCTAGTCATAAGGCTAAGAATATAGTCTCAACGACTAGATGCTTAGAACTCCTTCATATGGATCTCTTCGGTCCATCCGCCGTACGGAGTTACGGAGGAAACCGCTACACCTTAGTCATAGTAGATGACTACTCTAGGTATACTTGGACTAGATTCCTTAAGGACAAAACCGAAGCCTTCGATCAATTCGAAATATTTAGTAAGAAAATTCAAAACCAATTAGGATGTACAATAGTGTCAATAAGAACCGACCACGGTAGGGAATTTGATAATGAGGTGCAATTTGGAGAGTTTTGTAATGCCAATGGAATGGTATAACCACAAATCTGTCTCAGCCTACACTCTCCTCAATCAAATGGCGTGGTTGAAAGGAAAAATAGGACACTTCAAGAAATGAGTAGGACTATGTTGAATGAGCAATCGTTACCACAAAAGTTTTGGTGTAACGCTGTAGACACTTCAACATACATTCTCAACCGAATCCTAATTAGAGCCATCTTAGGAAAAACACCATACGAACTCTTAAGAGGTAGGAAACCTACGTTAGATTACTTTAGAGTGTTTGGAAGCAAGTGCTTCATTCTAAACACTAAAGACTACCTTACAAAGTTTGACCCAAAGTCATACTAGGTATCATTTTAGGTATTCTCAAATATAAAAACCTACATCATCCTAAACAAACACACTAGGAAATTCGAAGAATCACTTAACGTGACATTCGATGAAACTCCTCCACCCTCTAAGACATCACCCTTGGTGGATGATGACTTAGATGAAGAAGAAGCAATTAAGGTCACCAAAAAGAAAAACCTAGAAAGTGACATTATGGATGAAACTTTAGAGATTGACGAAATAGTCAATATTAAGGAATCTAGGAACCATCCATTAGAAAATGTCATAGGAAACCTTAATAAAAGAACCCTTAGATCACAAGCCCAAAACCAAAGTAACTTCTTTTGTTTTATATCAACTATAGAACCAAAGAATGTGAATGAAGCCTTAACGGATGATAGTTGGATAGTCGCTATGCAAGAAGAATTAAATCAATTCATGCTACAACGTTGGGAGTTAGTTCCACAACCTAAATAAGGACAATTATAGGAACTAAGTGGGTGTTTAGAAATAAGTTAGACGAGAATGGTATTGTTTCTCGAAATAAGGCTAGGTTAGTTGCTCAAGGCTATAATCAACAAGAGGGCATCGATTATGATGAAACTTATGCCCCAGTTGCTAGACTTGAGTCAATTAGGATACTATTAGCTTATGCTTGCGCTTTAGACTTTAAACTATTCCAAATGGATGTAAAAACTGCATTCCTGAACGGTTTTATCAATGAGGAGGTATACGTGGCATAACCTTCAAGATTCATTGATTTTGAAAATCAGATCATGTTTATAAACTAAAGAAAGCTTTATATGGTCTTAAACAAGCACCCAAAGCTTGGTATGATAGATTAAAAGCTTTCCTTATTAAACATGAATATAAAATGGGAATGGTAGATAACACTCTTTTTACTAAGAAGAGAAGTTCAAACGTCATCATTGTTCAAATATATGTCAATGACATCATATTCGGTTCGACTTGTCAAGACATGTGTGATGAATTTGCCAAAATCATGCATGACGAGTTCGAGATGAGCATGATAGGTGAACTTAACTTCTTCCTTGGACTACAAATAAAACAAATGGAAGATGGTATCTTCTTTAATCAATTTAAATATATTAAAAAAATGCTTAAGAAATTTGGGTTAAAAGAATCTAAACCAATAAAACCCCCCATGTTCTCCGATACCAAACTCACGAAAGACGAAGATTGTGAGTCGGTAGTATCACACCCCCAAACGGGGTCTAGACGGAATACATGTCCGGGGGCGTGACGTCATAATATTCATCACACAAAGTACAAAGAATGACCACTAATGTACGTTTTGAAAATCATAACTCGTTGTATTCATTAAAAATGGATAAGTCTTACAAGACTTGAAATGAAATTTAAAATGTTGCGGAAGCATAATTAAGTTTTCAAAAGACAACAAGTATGAATGATAATAAAGTCTTGAAAGATGATATTAGTGAATTCATAGGTTTAGTTCAAACGTAATTAGTGTGGACCACAAGTTTATCAAAACGTATGCGACAGTTATAACAAATACAACTTCACATAAAAAGGTATTTACGTTGTACTAAGCTCATGACACCGAAGCTAATACTAAAAGATAGCATGTACAGCTGCTATAAAAGGCTTGCCCTTCATGTTTGGTTTTTTTTTTTTTCCGACCAATGACCCACTCACTAGTTTCGATCATGAATATAAGCGTTAGTTCTTGGAAGTCTCGAACAAACTAGTGAGTGCTTCTTACCTAGGATAGGGATAATTAGTCCAATAGATCGTATATTCTCTCGCGCTCCCTTTAACCGGGTCCTTCGGGCAAGAATTAACAGTTCATGATAATGCGGGCAATAGTGGTCTAATCGACTACTTAGGCAACACGTAAACGGGGTATTTCTCACGTCAAAACCATGCACACTGTACCACATCTCTATATATAGTGCTTGTGTCCAGTTTTAAAAAAACAAGCAATGTTTCTACCCCAGTTATAAATATTATTCTCAAAATAATTTAAAAAGTGGGGCTATAATCACTCGAGTCGGTGATATGAAATAGGTAAACGTTTTAGGGAATTTTGATCACACGAAAACAAAGTACGGTACACGGATGCAACCTAAGAGAAGTTATGTATTGTCTTAGAATCGGGATGATGGAAAAATGCGGATGATTACAATCAAAGTTTACTTAAAAAAATACTTTGTTATAAAACGTTGTGATCGTTTATGTGGTTGTTGGTATACAGTAATATTTGAATATTCATACTATATATTTATATTAAGTATTATATATACATTATATATTATATATATATATATATATATATATATATATTTATATATATATATATATATATATATATATTTCTATATATAGTATATATTTATAAATCGTATTGTTTGGGTCTATTAACCCAAAAAACCCAAATATTATTAAAAAAACATTTTGATATTATGTTTTTATATCTTTATTTTATCCATTTCCTGACAGGTCACCCATGCTAGTGCTTCCCTCACACGAGCACGCTTAACTGTCGGTTCTTAAATTAAATACGTAAGTAGAAAACGTAAATAAGTAATTTAATTTATTTACATGGGTTTATATATATTATTTATCGTTTATAAATAATATGTTTTTCGAAAAAGTCTTATAAAAATATATTTTTACAATTTATCCTAAGTATATAAATTTTATAAAATTTCGGCATGACCCGTTCGTATTTACATGTTTTCCAAAGTCGCAGGCTTTAATCAAAACTCATTTTAAATTTACATTATAAAATTTCGATCAATATTGTATCAAACTCCTTTATAACTAGTCCGATATGCAAAAAGGTATCAAATAAGTTCTTGGTCCATCAATAAGCTATCATAATCTCTTGCTAATCCAAAATAATATGAGCCGAACCCTAAGCTTATTGATTAAGCTAGTGGTTCGTGGCTTCTTGTGCGGGACGCGGCTTATAAGCCCATGAAGCCTTATTTGGGCTTATTTATTAAGCCAAATAAGCTAAACGTTTTGTCCTTTCAAAATAAGCAAGACATAAGCCGAATAAAATATAAGCCAAGTCAAATAAGTTCGAAAAACATTTTCTTGTGGTTACCCTTATTGGGTCGAACCAAACATGATCTCAATAAGCTCAATAAGATCAAATAAGCTGAACAAAAATAAATCATAAGTTATCATTTTCATTATACGAAAAGAACCACGATCACAAAACTATTATTTCCTTATATTTACTTTACTCATATTCGAACGAATATACAACCATTTAAGGATTACGTAGTTTAAAAATGTAAACTTCGATAATCCGTTTGTACAACTAGTATATATGCATAAAGATGATAATAAAAGTACAAGTTTTATAAAGATTTGATGACTTACACGAAAAGAAGGATTAGTGGATGATTAGAGACTAAAACAACCCAAACGTTGTTTATAAGATACCCGAATATCAACCCGAAAACACTTTATCTTCAAATGGTTTTGATCAAAGATTGAGAAATTATGAGTTTATGTGTGTGTTTAGGGTGGTTCGAACAAGAGAAAGAAAAAGAAAGAGTAAATGTGTTTTTCTTGCTAAAAGAATGAATGGATGAATGAAATGTAAAAGACTTGTATGTGCAAGTTATAAGCTAGGATTCAAAACACATAATAAGTGTGTATGGGTGTGTGTTTGGCGTGGGCAAGAAGGGGAAAAGGAGGGGCCCAATTTGATCTTCCAATGAGGGTGAAGGAAAGGACATGTACTAGCTCATTTGATGGTGACTTGCTTAGAGATTTCAAAATTCAAAATGGTATCTCATGTATGAGTGTGTGTGTGTTAGGTGCAAACAAGAGCCAAGGGGGGGGGGGGGGGCAATTTGATCTCCCCATTTCTAGACATGCAAAAGATCTCTAATTTATTCAAGGGTTCCATGCACAAGTATAAATTATTAACTATATCCGGAACACGCGAATAACGAAAATGAATAACTACTTCACGAAAATTTCTGAAATTTTAAATATCAATTAAAAATGTAAAAACACGTCTACTGACGAAAGACTACGATGATTGGATGCACGGATCGCTTCTGATAATGATTTTCAGTAAATAACGGAACAACTTCCCGGTTACCCGTAAAAATTAAACGAAACTTTCAAAATTTAAATTATCAAATGGAAACGGCTAAAATATTGATCGGAAATTTACAGGTTGTGACATCCTTTCCCCATTAAAAGAGCTTTGTCCTCAAAGCTTAAGACGTGACATTGAGTGCCGTTACAGATTTTGAAAACAAGGGAGGGTATTTCTTTAGGAATTGATCATCACGTTCCAGGTGAACTCGAGACCCCTTCTCGAGTCACCACAAACCTTTACGATAGGAATACGACTTTGCCTTAATTGTTTGGCTTTTGGTTCATAATCTTAACCGGTTCCTTGATGGAATCGAGCTTGTAGTTGATTTAAATCTCATTCAGCAGAAAGGCGAGTGTTTCGTTAGACCAACACTCCTTCTGGTTTAACACATGCAACGTACTATGAACCTTGCTTACTTGTTGTGAAGTTCGAGTCTAAAAGCAACGGTTCCTACTTTAGCTAGATTCTTAAAAAGGTTCGATATATCTAGGGTTCAGCCTTCCCCGTTTGCTAAAATGTATCACTTATTTTTCAAGGCGATACTCTTAACATGGTCTTATCTCAAACTTAAAATTCTAAGGGTTTGCGTCTCACGTTGGCATAATCTTTTTGATGATCATAATTACCCAAATCGTGTCGTAACTCCTTGTTGTCTTTGGTAGTCTTGTGATAAAATCCATGGCTATATTTTCCCATTTCCAATGAGGTATTTCTGGTTGTACTAGTAAACCAGATGGCTTCTGGTAATCGTCCCTCATCTTTAGACACATCAAGCACTTGCTGACATAGGCGGTGATGCTTGTTTCCATATCGGGCGATTGGTGAAACTACTTAAGATTATGATATATCTTATCCGATTCTAGGGTGGATGAAATAGTTAGGTTTGTGTGACTCATGCTTGGTCAATTATCCTAAGTCTCTAATGCGTGGTAACCAACTCCTCATCATAATGCAGAGAGTTCCATCAAGACGATTCCCAAACTCTTTGTCCATACCATGAAGGTTCTCACCTTTAATGTTCTCTTTCTTGAGAGCTTCTACTCGTGCCTCATGAATCTGTGGCTGTAGGTTTAAATTAATGGTCATCACTAAGGCTCTCACCCTGAGAGGCTTAGTTCGTTCATTTATGCTTAGAGCGTCTGCCGCAACGCTTGCTTTTCTAGGGTGATATCGAATCTTACAATCGAAATCACTAAGCAATCTTAACAATCTACGTGGTCTTATGTTTAATTCCTTTTGATCTAGAATGTGCTATAATCTCTTATGGTTTGTAAGCGTAGTGCGTGTCATTCCATACGGGTAGTGTTCCTAAATCTTGAGAGTAAACACTATTGCTCCTAATTCTAGGTCGTGTGTCGTGTAGTTCTTCTCATAAAATTTCAGTTGTCGAGAGTCGTAAGCTATTGCCTTCTCCTTCTGCATCATTATAGTACCAAATCCATTATGCGAGGCGTTATAAGCTATGAATTTTTCCGTTCCATCGGGAAACGCTAAAATCGGTGGACGACAAAGTTTCTGCATCGCAGTTGAAAGGCTTCCTCTTCCTTTTCTTTCCATTCATATTTCACATTTTTCTGTTCAGTTTGGTTAGAGGTTTCTATATCCTAAAGAAACTCTAGATCAATCATCGGTAGTAGCCAGCAGGACCTAAAAATTTTTGTATCGTCATTGGGGTCGTAGACGTTGTCTAATCCTTGATTGACTCAATTTTGGCGGTATCGACGTGAATGCCTTGACTATCAACAACGTGGCCGAGAAATTGCACTTTCGGGAGCCAAAATTCACACTTAGAGAATTTGGCGCACAATTCCTTATCCTTAAGAAATTTCGAGACAAGCCTAAGGTGTTCCTCGTGCTCCTCATTTCTCCTCGAGTAGATAAAGATGTCATCGATGAGTACTATCACGAACTTATCCAAGTACGGTTTGTACACCTGATTCATGAGATCCATGAATGCCTATGGTGTGTTGATCAAACCAAATGGCATGACCTGAAACTTAAATTGTTCATAACGGGTCCTAAATGCGGTCTTAGAATGTCCTTTTCTCAAACTCTAATTAGTGGTCATTAGTCCTTAGGTCGATTTTTGAGTAAACACTAGATCCTCATAGTTGATTGAAAAGATCATCTATACTAGGTAACGGTAACGGTTCTTTACGGTTAGCTTGCTTAATTCTCGGTTGTCGATGTACATCCTGAAGGATCCATCCTTCTTTTAGACAAACAATATTGAAACTCTCCAGGGCGAGGATCTGGGTCTTATAAATCCCTTTGAGCATACGACCTACTACGCCGGAGATGGTCAACTCTTTTTCTCTCAACACATAACATGCCTCCGAGTCTCAAGTTATCCCGCTTCAACATACTAATCCTATCAAACAACTCTGCTTACTAGCAACTATCGATGCATATCCATCACTCCTATTGCTTCGAATCATTAAGGTTTCATCACCTAAGGGGATACGAACGATCTTTCATTACAATTGTTCATGGCGTGGTACTTTGTCAACTAACCTATACCGATGATAGCGTCGAAACTACCAGTTTCTATGAGTATTAAGTCTATCTTGAATAGATGATTCAGAAATTTCAGTGTACAATCTTAAATGATGGTATCAATTCCTATGACCTTTCCGTCGGCTAACTCAACAGAGTACCTAGTGTCTACAGTAGGTGGGACTGTGTCACTTAAAGGGCTAATCTTAGCGAAGGCGAGGCTTCTATAACCTAGGTTCCATGTACTTGCAATAATTTCGTCCTTTGCTTCAACTTTAGGTCCATCAAAAGTTTTGTCGATACGAGGATCTCATAATTTACGTGATTCTAACTCACGAAAAGGTAAGTATATTGAAGGAAATCTCCTAGTTCTCTTGGTTATAAACCAATTAGAGTGATAAGTCTGTTACGTTCTAAGTTCTTATATTTCATAATTATCGTGACTACAGGGAGTGGATTCGGTCTCTCGGCTAAAGGAATGGTGTTTTTATATGCTAAAGTTGAAGAAAAACTACTTAGTTTTGACGCTTACGAATGCGGATACACGTGACCGACACAAATGACGAATACGCACGCAAAATATTAGTAAAACATGAACACGATAAAATCCCTTTGAAATTTGAGTGAAGAGGAAAGGATATAGAAACAGAATGTAAAGATATTTTGTTAGCCTCAATTTATTGAGTCAAACAAGGAAGCTCGGTCACTCTACGATGGAGCTTCGGTCTTTAATTAGTTAATGTTGTAACAGGATAATATCGGGAATCGGGCTAGATAGTTAATCTAATATTGTATATGTTTTGGGTTTAATCCCAAGCAAAACCCGAGCCCGGGTCCTAGTTAAATATCCCGCGCGTCACATTAAATGTGTAGGGGTATATATATATTTAGATATTTTCTAAAATATCTAAATATATATAGATATTTTCTCATTTAGAAAATATCTAATTTCTAATATCTAAAATTTCTTTTCTATCTCTTTTCTCTCTCAACTCTCTCTCATCTCTCTCTCTACACGATTCTCTCTCTCTCTCTTTTCTTAGTTTCGATTTGTGTTTCATGAAGTGAAGTGGTAAAACGGGTTCCTACAATTGGTATCAGAGCCTCGGGTGGATAGCGTATTTTTTTTGGTGTTGTAAGCATATTAGACTCGACAGATTTGGTTCATCATTCGGCAAACATAGTTTTCGTGGCTCATTTTGTTAGTGGAAAACTCTCGGCGTCATTGTGTTCGTTTTGGTGATACTCGGGTGAAAAGAAGAGAAAAAACGAGCAGAAAAACGTTGGCACCGAACGCGTGATCGAACGAGCGAAAAACTAGACGATCGAACGAGTGGAAACGTTTGGATCGAACGAGCGAAAAACTAGACGATCGAACGAGTGGAAACGTTTGGATCGAACGAGCGAAAAACTAGACGATCGAACGAGTGGAAACGTTTGGATCGAACGAGCGGACCGAACTAGCGATCGAACGAGCGGATCGAACGAGCGATCGAACGAGCGGATCGAACGAGCAAATTTTTTTTGGACCGAACGAAATTTTTTTAGAAAACTTGTGTGACGAAAAGGGTTTCAGTAAAACAGCCAT
>BQNB010075734.1:0-23741 GCA_026074375.1 Tanacetum coccineum | reverse complement strand
CAAATAATTCTTAAATATTGGCAAAGGACTTGTAGGTGGCCTGTTCCTCTTTTCTTCTGCTCTTTTTGAAGCAAAGTGTTTCTTTCTTGCTTCTAAGAGTTGTACAAACAACTTTGACTTCTCTTTAATACTCAACTCTTCTTGTTCTTCTACTTGCATTTGTTTAGCCATTTGACAATCAGCATCAATCTTTGCTTAAATATCATTCCATTCTTCAATTAAGGCTACATTGGCTTTATCTTTTTCCTTTGCAAGCCTTACTTCCTCATCAAATTCAGCTTGTAATCTTATAGCTTCTTGTTCATTAAAGCTGATTTAATCTTTCTTCTTCATATTCAAAGGTTCTTCAACCATTATACCTTTACCCTTGTCCTTTGAAGGAATTGTTGTTGTTGTTGTTATTGATTCACTTGGCTCTTGAAGAAGAATTCCTTTAGTAGTTGCTGTTGTAGCAGTAGTAACCTTAGGTTTTACACTTTTCAATTCTGCCAGTGCTTGAGCCAAAGTTATTTCATCTTCAGTTATTGTAGCAGCATTAACTGTTTCTTCAGCAGCACTAACTACTTCTTCAACAACATTAACTTCATCATCTTTCTTCTTAGCAGCAACTTCACTTTCAACAACCACTTCATCACCATCTAAGTCATGTACTCCAAACATATCTGTATCAGCATCAAAATGAGTACTATCCAAGGTAATTCCTGCATCAGCATCGATATCATCAATTTTCCTCCCCTGTTTGGATGCATCCTCCTGATCACCCAAACTAGCTTCATCAGAGGAAACTACTCTTGCAGATCTACCAACCTTGTATAATCTTCTAAGCTTATGAGTTCTTGACCCTCCTTTCTTCTCTAACTTCTTGACTCTCAGTTTCAAACTTGTAATCTCCTGAGCTTGAGCAGTCTTTGTGTTCTCCAGGTCAAGCACTCTTTGTTGCAATTTGGTACAAAAATCCATCAATTCCTTAAGTTGCATACTAGGCTCCTCATTGACAGCCTCATCTGCTACATTTGTAGGATCACTAGGCTGAGGTACCTCAGTGTCCTTTCTCTTTGACCTCCTAGATTTTTGTTTCCTTTGAGGTTGAGATGATGAAGGTTGAGTAATGATGGGTGTGTGATGGGGATCAGTTGGCATTGCTGAACCTTCACCCATTTCTTCTTGAGCTTGAACCACCATGGTTGGAAATAAGGGTGTTTCCCTTCCAGAAAAGTCTTTTCCTATCTTCTTTGTATGAGAGGGTTTAACATAAATCCTCTTATGACTTGACATCCCCTCCAATTGATTATCCAAAAAGACTTGTATATACCTTAGATTCATTAAGAATTTACCAGCATTATCCAAGTTCTTCACCATGCTTTCAAAAATATACTTGGAAAAGTTGAACTTTTGGTTTGTGGCTAAACATATAATTGCAGAAGCTATAGTGCTACTAATTTCATTCCATGCAGTAGTCTTAGCACTTAGGCATTGCAAAATAGTATGAATAAGAAATTTCCATTGAGGGGAAAAGATTGCCTTATAGAAAGTTAGCTTTTATGAAAGTTTTTCATACCCCATTCTTGTAAGTTCTTCAAAAATGGTAGCATTAGGCAAGCAATCCGTACCTTCCTCATCATCCAATTGAAGGTCTCGTCTAACAAATGCTTCAGTAACAACTATCTTCTTCCCATCCACTGGGGCTTGTAACTGTTGTTCCCTATTGACCGTTTTCACCTTAACAGTAGCCCAAAATTGTTTAATACACGAAGTATATATAGTGGGATTAACGGTTAAAGCATACTTTATGTTGTGTGCATTTAGAAAATCAACAATTTGTTTAAACCCCTCACTCTCAGCGGGTTTAGCCAAAAACGCGACTAAATTATGAGTATCAGCAAACTGTAGGGTCGTTATTGTGTTGGGTTTTGATGATGAATGATGAAATTGAGTTAGGGTTTGTGATTAGAGAGTATATAATTGAATGAAATCAATTAAATGAGTGAATGAAACCCTTAATCGAAGTATTTATGAAACTACCCTCAAAAGCATTAACGTTCACCAGCAGTTATAAGTTATGCCTAGCAGCATTAACTTTCAACAACAGTAGTAAGTTTATGCCTAGCAGTATTAACTTTCCCCAGCAGCAGTAAGTTTATGCCTAGCAGCATAAACTTTTCCTAGCAGCAATAAGTTTATGCCTAGCAGCATTAACTTTCCTGGCAGTAGTAAGTTTATGCCTAGTAGCATTAACTTTGAATCACCAGCATTAACTCCAATTCCATTCTAATCGGGTTTTCCATTATCAAATTAACATTTTAGCTCACAAAATCTCTCTGTCTATTTTTGATTTCTCTCAATTCTTTTTACTCACAATTCTCTCTTTCTGTTTTTAAACAACTCTCTTTCTGTTTTTCAACTCACCACTTCTCTCAATTCTTTTTCTCACCAAATCACTCTATCTGTTTTTATCACACATCTCTCTTTCTGTTTTTCAACTCACAAATTCTCTCAATTCTTTTTCTCACTAAATCACTCTATCTGTTTTTATCACACATCTCTCTTTCTGTTTTTATTCTCACCAACTCTCTCAATTCTGTTTACCTCACCATTTTCATAATCAAGACTTTAAAGATTGAGCATTCCAATACTAGCAATCAAATATTGAAATCTACTTACATCAAATGCTTTTGTAAGCAAATCTGCAACATTCTTGTCAGTATGAATCTTGATCATTTGAATTAGCTTCTTTTCATTGGAATCTCTGATAAAGTGATGTCTAATCTCAATGTGCTTTGTTTTTGAATGAAAAACAGGGTTCTTAACTATGCATATAGTACTCTCATTATCAATATAGATTTTGGTATGCAAGAAATTGTACCCATAATCAAGTAATTGATTCTGAATCCAAAGCACTTATCCACAACAACTTGAAGCAGCTAAATACTCAGCTTCTGTTGTAGAATTTGCAACCACAATCTGTTTCTTTCACTGCCATGATATTAATCTACTTCTAAGAAATTGACAACCTCCTGTTGTAGACTTCCTATCTAAGCTTGCTCCAGTAATCACTATCAGTGTATGCTACCAAATCAAAAGGTAAATCTTTTGGATACCAAAGACCCAATTTTGGTTGACCTTTTAAGTACCTAAAGATCCTTTTTATAGCATGAAGATGTGAAACCTTTGGGTTGACTTGGTATCTTGCACAGGCACACACTGCAAACATAATATCATGTCTTGAAGAAGTAAGATACATCAATGAACCAATCATTGATCTATATAAATGAACATCCACTTCTTCACCATCTTCATCCTTGAGCAAAAGCTTTTGAGTTTCCATAGGTGTGCTTGCTGTCTTGACATCAGTAAAACCAAATTTCTTCAAAATCTCAGTCACATACTTGTCTTGACTGATAAAAATCCCATCCTCCTTCTGCTTTACTTGCAGTCCTAAGAAGAATGTGAGTTCACCCATAGAACTCATCTGAAACTTCTTATGCATCATCTTCTCAAACTCAGTGCATAATGACTTCTTTGTAGAGCCAAAAATGATATCATCTACATACACTTGAACTAACAGAATATCACCTTTGTCCCTTCTGATAAACAAAGTCTTGTCTATCTTTCCTCTCTGAAACCCATTGTCCAACAAATAAGTTGACAAGGTTTCATACCAAGCTCTGGGAGCTTGATGCAGTCCATAAAGTGCCTTTTCTACTTTGTATACTCTGTCAGGGAAGTCTGGATCTTCAAATCCTGGTGGTTGACAAACATAGACTTCCTCTTCAATCTTACCATAAAGAAAAGCACTCTTGACATCCATCTGGTACACCACAAAGTCTTTAAATGAGGCATAGGCTAAAAATAGCCTAATTGCTTCAATTCTTGCAACAGGGGCAAAGACTTCATCATAGTCAATCCCTTCTTCTTGTGTGTACCCTTGAGCAACCAATCTTGCTTTATTTTTAATCACAATTCCTCTTTCATCCTTTTTATTCCTGAAGACCCATTTAGTGCCTATGGGCCTTTTGCCATTTGGTAAATCCACCAAGGTCCAAACCTTTTGTAATTTAAATTGTAGAAGCTCATCCTGCATAGCTTCTATCCAGCTTGGATCCTGCAATGCTTGGATTACCTTCTTGGGTTCTACTTGTGATAAGAAGCAGGCAAACAAGCAATTTTGAAAGTCTTTATGGTTTGTTCTTTGCTGAACTGAACTAAACAAACCATGTTCTTCCAAATTCTTTGTCATTCTTCTTGTTTGAGGTGCTGAATTCAAGTCTCCAATAATTTGTTCAACTGGATGATCTTTGTGTACTCTTGTAGTTGGAATAGGACTGACAGGCATAAATGCATCCAAATTGTTCATGTCAGCCTCTGCACCAACATCTTCATCATCATCTGAATAGACAATATCTTCCAAAGCAGGCATATTTGGATCATCTCCTGGCAAAATTATGTTTGTTTTGCATTTGTATTGTGCAGGAAGTGGATATCAACAAAAAGTCAGAAAACCAAGCCAAAATGACAAAACTGAGCATGGAATGGAAAAGACTGTGCAAAATCAAGGCCAAAGTCCAAAAATGCCAAAGTCAGAGTCAATACTGAAGAATCAGCAGTCAAACCGGAGCCGGAACTGAAGAATACTATTGAATGCAATCTTAACCCATCTGATGGGCCGGGAAAGCCCAATAGTATATTTATGAAGACTGTGAAGACCAAATGGGCCCTCAATCATTTACAACAGCCCATTTGTGTGCAATTGACAAAGACTGTGAAGACTTTGAAGGCCCAATCCTAGCCCAGTTACAGCCAATCTCAGCCATTGTACACACAAAACCCACTTCATAACCTTATTGGGCTTGAAAAAGCCCAATAACATAAGCCTACACCTTATTGGGCCCAAACCCAAACCCAGTGGGCCCAATACAAGCCCAATACAAGCCCAATACAAACCCAAGCCCAAACCCAAGCCCAACAAAAGCCCACAATTCAATCTTTATAAACTTTAGGGACTAAAGTTGTCATTTTTAAAAGTGTTTTATAAAAGAAAAATGGCTAAATAAAGAGAAGGGGCTAAAAATGCCAAGTTTGAAAGTCGTTTTATAAAAGAAAAAGAGAAAAATAAAACACAAGGGCTGAAAATGCAATTTTCCCAAACCTCCTTTAATCTTTTAGTTAATAAACAGCAGGGACCAAAACTGCCCTTTGTGAAACCTTCTTTTACTTCTTTTGTTATAAACCACAAGGACTAATTTTGCCACTTTCTAAACTTGAGTATAACTACTAAAATCGGCTAGAAAGAAACGAAAAGAGTGAGAGAGATGAGGGACCATGTGTGCACCTTCTCCAAACATTTTGTTTAAACCTGCGAACCACCCCTGCCAAACCACCACTCCCGCCACCATAACCCACTCCCGCCAAAACCATACCACCCCAATTTCCCACGGTTTTTGGCCAAAACCACCTTTCCAGCTCACCCCTCACCTCTTCCCACCTTACCCTGCCCTTATAACCCCTTTCCCTGTCAAAACACACAACCCGAGCACCCCCATGAATGGTGAGATGAAGAGAAGACCAAATGGAGGGCTAGGATTGAGTGTGAGGCTTCCTACTCTCACAACAAACTCGTCCCAAGTCTTTTGGACCAGTATAAAAGAGCCAAGACCAAGCCGAAGCACAACACTTTTTTTTTATGTTTTAGCTTAATTTTCAATTCCAAGTCTTTTCTTTTAATCTTTTAAGTGTATTCAGTTTATTTAAAGCCTATGTTGTAATAACTTTCAGTCTTAAATAAAAGCTAAGAGTTTTTGAGAAAATTGCCATTGTCAAAATTTGAAATATCATTTAAGCTTTTTAATTCTGTTTAAAATTGTGTAAGAATGTGTTAAATTGTTTAAACCTTACTTATAATCACTTTTCTTAGCCATTCCTTCATTAAAAAAGGTAAAAACCCGAATTTTATACATTTAAGGGGGTGTTTGGTTTAGTATGAAAATGGGTCATTTTGGGTTTGGTATGGGTCAAGCTCACTCAGCCAACTTTGGCTGAGTGTGTGGGCTTTATTAAGACAATTTAATCACCACTTTTAGTTTAAAAATTAGTTTTTATGTTTCCTTTGGTTTCTGTCAAGATTTGAATAAGCATAATTGAGCTTAAGTGCTCAAGCTGCATAAGCAGCTTAAGCACACCATTGTGTGCTCTTTGTTGTTGTTTCTAGCCAATAAATCCAACCCCTTGTGCTGTCCCTTTGGCTTGACCAAGTATAAGTCAAAACTTGGCTTTGCAAACTTTTTAAGAACTCCCATTTTCAAGCCCCAACATCAGCAGCCTTTTCTTAACTCTAAGGGCTCAAATTTTGAAAATAAGCTCATTTGCCTCACTTATTAATCTGTTTTGGGTTTGGTTTGGCTAAAAAGCTTTTAAGTGCTTATTGTGTTAAGCTAAAAAGCCCCTTAAGGCCTGTTTGTACCTCCCCTGGTGCTGAGACCATAAACTCAGCCCACTTGTTTAGCTTATTTAGGTATTAAGCCTTAGGATCTTTTAGCTTTTTATTATAGCTTATTAGTAGCCCTTTAATTCCCCAAAATATCATAGCTTATTTCCCCCTCTAGTATAGCTTATTCTAGGCTTAAAGTTCCATTTTTTTTATTTTCTTTTTAAAACTGTCACATAGCTTATTTCCTTTCCAGCTTATTTTAGGGCTTATATTAAGTTACCTTAGCTTATTTAGGGTACCCTTAGGCCTAGTAGCTTATTCCATTAGTTTCTAGCTTATTTGGCAGCTTAAAATCAGAAAAGAAAGAAAAATAAGCTAATAAGCTTTTGCAGCCCCAAAAGCTCACTTTTCTAGCTTATTAAGTCAGCTGGAGCTTATGCACCTTTTATGAAAAATACTCCCCTCAAGCCCCTTAACAGCTTTGCTTCTTTGGCTTTTTGATAATAAGCACTTTGGACCCACTTTGTAGTCGGGGTCCACTTCAGGGACCATTTGTGTAATTTTGTCTTTTATAGTTACCTTTGTTAGTCCCTGTGGTTAGTTAGCCTGTTACCCTGTTAGTCCTTGTGTCCTTTTCACTGTTAGTCCTTATAGTTAACCACAGTTAGTTTATTTAATTTAATTAATTAAATTAGGTTTAAATTTAATTAGTTTAATTACTTTTTATAAAAACAGTAAAATTTGGGCATTTTTATATTTTTAGAATTGTTAACTTTTTCTTTATTTTATTTTATTTTTTCAGAATTTTTATAACTTTTATTTTTTGTCTTTTTCTATTTTCTTAGTTTTAATTAGTTTTTAATCTTTAAAAATTCATAAAAAATCCAAAAATTAATAAAAAAATATTTTTCTTTTTTGTAAAATTTTCTTTTGTCATTTAGTGTCTAGGAAAAATATAAAATTTATTATAGGCTTAATTTTTCTTAAATTTCAGTCTTAGACCCGTTTTACCGGGTGCATTTTACCGTTTCTTTTCGTTTTACATTCAAACGACCTCCGTTTTAGTTCTAGTTTTCTTTATTTTTCAAGTTAAGTTAATTAGAATTTAATTTTGATTTTTAATTTAATTTAGCATTTATTTTCTAAATTTTTAGTATTTAGGGTTCCCGATACCTGATTCTGTTCCCCGTATTTTAGTATAAATTTAATTTTAAGACTTCCCTATAACTAACTTTGCTTCCCGTAGTTTTTAAGATCCCTATCTCCTATATTTGTTTCCCGTAGATTAAATTAGATTTTATTTAATTAATTTTAGCTGTAATTATATCAGTGTTCATATCATATATTCTCCATCAGTCAATTTCTCTTCAAACCAGGATAATTTTCAATTGCAGCCTCGTTGGGACATACGACCCGGGAATATCTCTTCCGGAATCTTTTTATCATTGATTCTTACTTGTGTATTTTATCCTTTTGTGGAATTTGACCTTTTGCCTTGGTCAAGGGCATTCGGTTAGAATTTGCATTTGAGTTATTTTAAGTGTATACCGTCGACGAATCAGCCAGGCTCGGGATAACTTGGGCTTAAGCCTACAACGCATATAATATTAGATTAAATAACGAGCTCGATACTCGTAACTAGCCTATTACAACATATAATAAATAAAGACCGAAGCTTCCTCGTTGAGTGACCGAGATTCCTTGTTAGACTTAATATTTTGAGGCTAACAATCTCCCTCGATGCGATGTCTTGAACCTTAAAATGAGCTTCCTTGTTTGACTCAATATTTTGAGGGTAACAATCTCCCCCGAAGCTTGGTTTCTGATAGATTCTGAGCTTCTATGTTCACAGTCATAACATGGTCTTGGGTTTCTTGGGATTGCTTTAACATTGAGTTCTTGAGTCTTGTTCTTGGTCTTTATCTTTGTTGTAGGCTTGTTCCTTCATGTTGTGTGATCTTTGATCTTGAGCCTTTTCTTTTTGACTTTGACTTTAATTCCGAGACCTTTAAATCTTTTCCTTGTTTGTCTTGTTGTCTCTGCCATCTTGCGATCTTGTGTCTTGACCAACATGCTCATACTATGCATCATCTTGAAAGCTTGCTAACAATCTCCCTTGACAATCGTTGTCTTGATAATCTTGATAAATTTTAGGAAGATCTTGAATATTAGAGTTTGCGAAAGTCTTTGTATTTAACTCTTGAGCTTTCTTGATTCTTGAATCTTGATGCTTATAGTATGTCTTTGTAGCTTGAGTATGATCATGTGGTAATGAATTCGACTCTGCTAGAATGAGGTTGTAACTGTTGGATTTAGTGTCCAAGTTCATAACTAATTGGTAAGATTGTTGTCAAAAGTAGAGTCCTTTTTGGGTTGCCCTCAGTGAACCGTTAAGAGAAATAATATTAATTAGAATTAATATTATATGTATAATTAATTGGTTTATTAATTTATTAATAGTTGGTAAATTAATTAGAAGCTAATTATAACGAAGCTTGGACAAAATACGAACTAATACAAAGTGTATTGAGTTGAACGGGTCGGGAAGACCCAAATGGGGCCCATGGGACGTTTTTGGGGTATCCCACATCGCCCCAAAGAGGCATCCCAACCCCCTCCCTCTCAATATAAATAGAGGGGCATGCCAAGGCTTTATTTGCTCATTCTCTCTTTCTCATTCCTACTCCTTGTAAGAGTCTTTCGTGTAATGGGACCTTAGGAGTTCAAATTATTTTCTCTTTGGTTCGTGGGTGTGAGCTATTAGAGGTACTCTCGTTTGAGGACTTGCCTTCAAGTTTGACCAAGGTGGTCTGCGTGTGAGAAATCCGATTTTCTCAAAGGTTAGTATTTTTCTTATTTATTTATTTATTTAATTTAAGTTGCTTTTATTATTAGGTTAAGATCCTTTAGGGTTTAGTTTCCTTCTTGCCCTAGATTAATTGTTACTTCCGCTTTGTGTTAATCTCGTTTAGGGGTATCAGAAAACCAATCATATTGGTAATCAGAAAGCCTTAGCTAATCATTAGCAACTTAATTATCTTTTGTAGGTTATTAACATGTGATAAGTATAAATAATTAAATATTATGTTATTGTCTTGTGATCATTGAATGTTAATATGAATTTACATTTTAGAACCTTATATTTTGAACTGTTTAAAATATACCCCTGAAATTTTAAAATGTTTAAAATAGAACCCAAAACTTTAAAATGTTTAATAGAAACCTTATACATATTATAATTACTATATTGTATATGTATCATTAAATCTAAATACATCGTTAGTCAATTGGTAAATCGGCTCACCCATAGTGAATAAACTATAAGAGAGGTATAAGGCTGATCGTTTTGCTTCCCTAAAGAAGTCGGGTATTTAATATGCTTCGCGCTGACCCACTTCTCCGCTTCTTTGTACGTTCGATGAGGCTTTACCTAAACTTTTTGAATAGGACTTGATGTCAAGATTAAAAGTATTAATTTAAAAGTACTAAAACAAAATTCCCGTTTTAGGTATAGCAAATGTGAATAGTATGCTAACCTATGAAAACCGCACATCTCTCATATGGGCTGTTAATGGAGCGCGTGTGGTTTACCGACACATTAATAAGAGAACATAAGTGAGGGAGGTGATTGGGACTCGTGATACTTGCGCAACTCGACTGAGGACACGCGGTTTTTGCTTGGTTAAATTCACCATATTATTCATTATCATCAGCATCCCAATCATGAATAGTAGATGAGCATATCTGAGATTAACATGCCATTGATCAAAATCAATGAATCTCAAAAGAACTAGGAATTTCATAGAGAATGAAATTGACAAAGACATTGTCTACCTAAAATAAATTTGTGATGTGATTACGGCAACCCTCTTCATAATCGAATATAATGTATGGATCCTAACCTTAATTTACAATTGTGTAATTAATTATGGTATATTCATGCTAACTAAAACTATTTTATCTCAAAGATGTCTTCTGAAAATGAGTCAATCCCTCCCCCGCCTCCCAATCCCTCCATACAACTCGAAACTTCTCATACCTCCTTTCTTGGAGGCGAAAGACTTACCGGTCCAAATTATATGGACTGTGTAACATTTCTCATTTCAGTCATATTTATATTTATTTTATTTTTTTTTTTAATTTGTAAACAAAAAAACGATATCCTATTATCTGTCCTATTTATTTTAGTCCCGCATCTCTAAATCGTAAAGTCGAGGTAATCCTTTTGAAAATATTAATATGAGCGTGGGGATTTTCCCTCTCATAACCGTGAAATGGGTTAGCTTGAACTAGTTGTAACAAATTCATTTTTATCTTAAAATGATCCGCATTAATTTTCGGTAACACGATAGCTTCTCCATACCCTTCCGTGGGTGCACGGAGTAGCTCTTCCATTGTACGTTCCGCCATTGGTGCAACTTCAACGATAGTACAAAGCTCGGGTTCTACTACGTTTGGAGCACGTCCTCTATTTTGACGTCTCGGAATGGTTACGTTCGAATTATTTAGAAATTTGGAATTTCTAGTGCGCATGCACTAAGCAAACAAAAATGAGAAAAGAACTGAGAAAAGAAAATATTTTTGTTTACCGAATAATCAACAAACTTAGGGTAACTCTCTTAAGTAAAGTTTTCAAATGGGGGACGTAGTGGGAGCGAATCTCCTTAAAAACGTTTGTCCCTTCGGGTCGTAGTTTCGTGGAACAACCCTCCTAATAGCTTATTTCACAAAAGAGGTGCGCCTTTTTCGTAAGTGACACAAGACGGTAAATTTTTGAATCTTAAGTTCGGGAACATATTGATGAAATATTCACAAATTCTCTAGTAAGAGAATTAAATTGATGTGTATTTTAATAATTAAGAGAAACAATAAAAATCGAAAAAATCCAGAAGAGCAAATATTTTTGTCTTTTTGTATTTATTTATTAAACTTCTAATTATACTAAAAAGAAAAGAAATTTTTTTTTTACTTTTTATATATTTTTTAATTTTTTTGTATTTTTGATTTTTTTTCAAAAGCGTAACTTTCGAAGACGAAAGATTCTCTAAATCACGATCGACAAATGCAAACGAAGGAATCTAAATCACAAATCCCCTGCAGCGGCGCCAAAAACTTGATGGTTGTAAAGTTATATATACGTAATAATATCCAAAGTATAGATAAATTTACTAAAAATCCTTGAGGACAAAGATTTAAAGTAAAAATCTACACAAAAATATCACACGTTAAACCGGTAAGTGATTACCGGGTCGTTTTCCCAAAGACTTATGAAATTGAGACCTCGTTTGTTATCTGGACAATGACTTAAATTGGTTCGAAGATGATTGTTTTCTAAAATCCTAATAGTGAACAAATAAAGGCACAATTAAAACTATCTACGAAAAAAAACGTTAACGGGAATTTAATAAAACACGGCAAATAAGCAAGAATACTAAAATTAATCCCTAAATGATTTTCTAAACTTTTTATAATCCTAAATGAAAATGCTAAGGAAATTCTAAAATGAGAGTGATTAAAGCTTAAAAACGAAGAAAACGAGAACGGGGATCGAATCCCGTTCTTTAAAAAGTGAACTTTCAAAATATTAACCCTAAGAAAGTAAATTTCAAACCTAAGCCTAGAATATGATAAAAGAAAATTTTATAAAAAAGAAAATTATTTTTTTGATTATTTTTCTATTTTTTATGATTTTTTAAAGTTTTTAACAAAATTAATTCACGAAAAATATAAAACTTTAAGCTAAAAATCCTAAAAAAATTTATAAAAAATAGCTTATGATAAGCAGGATGCAGGAAAAATAAGAAATCCTAAAGTGCTAAACTAAATAAGCCGGGAAAAATCAAATAAGCAATCGAATTGCTTATTATACTTAAAACTCAAAAAAGGGTTAAAAGTATTTTAAATGCACCTTGGGACGTAAAAGTCCCAAGGGCGTAGTGGTTAATGGTGTGTGTGTTGAGTGCTATGAAAGGTTGAGGAAGGTTGAGGTTGTGGGTGCTCACCCACAATTTCCCCTCTTTCCTTTTTTTTATTTTTGCTAAAACCTAAAAAAGCAAAGTTATTAAGCAGGTAAAAATAAGCTACTTTTGTGAAATCAACTTTTTTCTAAATCACTAATAAGCTAGTAAACAGCTTAAAAGCTATACAGGAAACACTTAACCATTTTTTTTACTTTTTTGAAAACTTAATAAGCTCAAAACTAAGATAAGCTAAAACTAAGATTTAATAAGCTATAAGCAATCTATGACTACCCTAATAAGCTGGAAATAAGCAACGAACTAAAAGCAATAAGCTTAGAAATCAAATAAGCACTTATTCTGAACCAAATAGTCTAAACTAGTAACTTTGAGCTTATTTTTAAGCACTCTAATGGAACCTTATGGCAATCTAGCTTATACCTATGGAAAGCTTATTCTAAGCTCTATTTAAAACTTAAATCAAAAAAGAGTTTGAAATCTAAATAAGCTATGAAAAGACTTAATGAAAAAGCTACTTGCTATTAAACTTTGTTTTTGGCTTTTCTATGAAAAAGACTCATAAGCTAAATCCTGGACTTAATAAGCTACAAACTGTTTAAACTATCTTAACTAACAATTTTAAGCAAGATTTAAACTAGAAAACTAAAGCTATAAGCTAAAATTCTCAAATAAGCTTTTTGGTAAAAACTGCGCCTTAAGGGCAATTCTAAGCTTATTTCTAGATAAGCAAATGGATCCTTATGCCTAAAAATCCTATACCTACTTAAACATTGGCCAAAAAGCTACTTGAAACAAGTCTTAAAAACTATTTAAAAAAGCAAATGGATAAAGAAAAAGCTATTTGAAAACAACTTATTACACTTAGTATGCTGAGTTTACTTTTGGTGTTTCAAAAGACAAAATGCAATTTTCAAAGCTAAAAGAGATAATCAATTAATCTTGATTTTGCTAAATAAGCTAAAACAGATTAACTATGACCTAAAATCTACTAGTGTGCTGAAAATTAAGACCTAATAACTACTATTACCCTGTGATAATTAAGCTAGAAAATGGATGTTTGTCCATTTTCTCTACTGATGCAGTTTGCACACAAAGTATCTAACTCTTTAATCCTATAAGTGCAGACTATAGATCCTTGTTTTAACACTCTTAAACACTCAATCAAATGTAATTTGAGTAACAAGAACAGCTAGTAAAGAATCAAGCTAATAGAACCTATTAAACTGGACTTAACTACCACAAATTTTAAAACTACTAAAGGATTTGATTAAAACTGAATAAACCTAACTAAACTCCTAAATCCTAAATTTATAAACCTAGAAATGAGATTTAAACTCAAATTAAAGGACTAAAAGGACCATAGCAGTACTAACTCTCAGTTAGTACTGCTATGCCAAACACCCCTTTAAAGTATAAAAATCCATACTCAGCTTATAAATTTGAAATTTAAAGAACAAAATGAAATTACCATATATCATTAAGCTATAATAAAATCTAATAAGCAAATTTGAACAAACTAATAAGCCAGAACAATAAGATTCAAGCTAATGCTACTTATTTTTGGATTTTTACAATTTTAAGACAAATGACAAGCAAATTAAGTTTTAAGCTAACAATTACACATAATAAGCATCTAATATCTATAATAAGCATTAATAAGCTACACTAAACAGATATAAGTAAGCAATAAGCAATAATAAGCTGAAATGCAATTTTAAGCTACAAAATGTAAAGAGATGACTTATAACTGCCTTTGCACAAAACAAGGCTTATAAATGCTCTTTTGAGCTATCAACAAGCTCCAGCTTATCAAATGATAAGCTGGTGAGGTCCTGGAAGCCCATTCCTTATTGGCTTCCCTTCCATTTTTAAGCTGTGGTAAATTTGGGGAGGATTTGTGTCTTATTAAACTTAGTTAAGCTTTTGTGAGCTTAACTAAGTGTAAACTATCTTATGAGAAACTTATAATCAATTTAGACATAAGTTGCTAAATAAAAAGTATCACTGAATTTAACAAGTTATAAGAGAAAACTAAATTTTATTAAGACTTAAAGTTGATTACATTACTTAAAAAGAGATTACATTGACTTTTAAAGAACAAAGCTGAACATTACAAGCTATAATCTAAATTAAGCTACTCCTAAAAATTAAGCTAGATGATAATGTGAGTGAAGGAGGCCTTGTATTTATAGGAGCTGAGGTAAGGATCTAGACCTCTACACACGTTCCTCTTGAACTCTAATCTTGACCTTTCAATCACTACCAATCATTGGATGCCCCTTCTTAGCCCTTGGATCAAAATTGAAGCAAGCACTTTAATAGTAAAAAAAACGCACGATCAACAAGAACACTCAATATATCTGAAACACTAAGAGTCATCCCAAGATAACTTTTCAGTTTTTTGACCGATACCTGAAAAAACAGTCCAAAGTGACTGAAATAAAAAATAAATAAATAAATTAAATGCCCTCATCGTTGCAAGATTTAGAAACGAGGAAAATTAATTACATTATATTTAATTAACACTTTTGTATAAAATAAAAAATTTAATAAATTAAGTTCAAAATATAATAATCAATAGCGATGGATAATCCGGAATTAATATTATATAAATTCTAAAACGTGTTTATAGATAAAACGCGCGAAATACATGGGTTAGAAATTTACTTTTGTTTTTATTGCGGACGGAGGACGTAACCAGCGAATTTAAAACAATTAAACGAAATAAAAAACAGAAAAACCTTTTATAAATGTTATAAGAAATGATAATTATGAAATATTGATCAAATAAATACTACTATACTAATAAATACTACGTTGCCGTTTTTTAATCCAGAAAAATTGATTACTCACTACAAAACAATGGTAGCAAGTTTCGCATTAACCTTGCGCGTCAAATCATACCGTTACAGGAAGTCGCGCAAAAGGCGACCCGAAACAACCGTTGATTAGAAAAACTAATAAAAAGCTAATATAAAAAGGTTTACAGCAACAAACCCTAGACAAATGATGGGGACTTTTAATCACTTTCTTTTAAATATATATAACATATACACATATTCCATATTCGCAATTCAATCCAATCTTTTATATACACACACAAGACACCGAACACCCCTTTTAATATACTCATGGGACCCGACCTTCCTTCCTCTTCCCCTAATTATCGCTGATGCCACCACTCCATCTCGCTGGCCACCACCTATGTCACACCCGCCGCCGGCCACCCCGGGGAAAACTATTTTTCCACGCGGGCTTTTTTTTTTTTTTGGCAAAGAAACCAAAAGGCTTCTCTATCGCGTTGACCGGATCTTATATCCGATACCACACCTCACCATCACTACACTAACTCTAGGTCTCCTTCACACGCGCCTTATAACTTACTACCATACCATCATCACCACCCCCCACACGAACCCTAGTAACGCCCACATTAGACAGACATGGCCGATCGTGGTTGCGTTTGTTTTATGTGGCTATCACCACATAAGGGGTGCGTTTGGTTGCGTTTTTTTTTCAAAAAAAGGGATTGCGTGCGGAGTTGCGTGGTGATATGACAACAAAAAGAGTACGTATCTGGCTTTATAGTTTATTTGAAACAAAAGTGCGTTGTGGTTTATGTTTAAAACCTCTCCCCCTCCCCCCCCGTGCACCCCGATGGGGGGGGTTGGGGGGGGGGCCACCCCCCCCAGGGGGGGGGGGCCCTACACACCCCGATGGGGTGTTTTTGTTTTGGGTTCACCAATTCACTAAGGTACGTTCGTTCGGGTTAAGGTTATAAAACACTCAATGGTCGAGTTTTTGGCTGTCAAAACAGCGACGATCCAGGAGCCGTTTTTGGGTTCATAACTGTTTGGTCTTGAGGGACAGCCCGGGACAAGAACAAAGACGAAAAAAAAAAAAAATATCGCCGGGGAGGGGTTGTCCGGGTCGGTTAAGGGTTAACAACCACTAAGCGTGCGCGTTTGTTTGTGTTTGGGCTGTCGAAACACAAGCCTAGGGTAGTGTCTGGACTAATAGGCATCGGGGAACAACCGGACAACCGGGGTATTAGTTTTGTTTTTGTGGTTTGTTCGAGTATAGGCACCTGAACGGGTGCGTTGGGTTCCGGGTCTCAAAAAAGCAAGCCCGCCTACTAAGGGTTTTACGAGGATTGGCTGTGAAACGCGACTATAAGGTACGTTTGGGTTTATATATGTAGAAATCAATTTAGGTGTGTTGGTTGGCATTGAAATCTAGAAGATTAGGGTGTGTATGGTGTGGCTGGAAATAATAGAGTAGAGAGTGTATTGGTGTGTTTATGGTGTTAACATAAAACAACATAGGGGTGCGTTTGGTTTGGACAGAAATGCCTTATATTGTGGTAAGGGGGAATCTATAAGGGGGGTTGGAAAAAGGGGTAAAAAGGGGTTGCTGTTGCTTAACAACACATAAACACAAACATAACAGCGCACCCCAAGGGGTGGTTTGGATTAGCGCACAAGGTGGTGGTTTGGGTCTTTTGGTTCGCACGACAGTAAACGCCGCATAGGTGTCTGAAAGAAACCACAGATGAGTTGTGTATGGGGTGATGTTTAGTTTTGCTGATAACCAACAAAAGTATTTTGATGATTTCATTAAATTTTGATTACGATTTATTATATGTGATGAAATTCCATTGAAATTGTTGCGGAAACGTCTAGTAAAATATGAAATTAAAATTAAAAACAGATTAATAATAAAATATAACATTCTAAGATATAATTTAGGACCGATGGTTTTGAACTAAAACCGGAAGCATTTTGGGCGTGTTTTTGTAACGAATAATTAGAAAGCAAAAATTTAACATAGATTTCGGCATATTTTCGAGATTGGGAAAAGATAGATTTTGGTTTACAAAATAAAACAAATTATATTTTGATACTGGGAAGAATAAACGTTTTATATAAAACGTGACTTTGTAAAAAATATAAAAACATCCAAATACCGAAAAACTACTTTTTCTACTAAACTGGAGGTAATACGCAATATAAAGCTTTAGTAGAAAATAAGTTAATTTTTCCTATATTATTAAATCTTATCCCCTCCCATATTTCTGGCAGAATTGTAAATTTAAAAAACATCGATTTTGATTGAGCACTTTCGAGTCCGTTTAAGAGTCCTTTCCACCGGCGGAAACAGAACGAAATTGTTCGTAAATGAGGACATTTTAAACTTTGCCGCGAAGGATTGTCATCTTTAAAAGTTAAGATAATAGCGGGTCAAAACTAAATGGTCGGTTAAATCTTATTATGTCATTCAAATAAATTAATTTTAAAAGTGACAAAAGAATCAAGGTGTTAATTCTAAAATTCTAAAAAAAAACGAAGAAATCAAAAAAATGAAGTTAACATTCTGTAAATAATAAGAAGATAAATTAATGATTGGTATTGATATGAAAATATTTATATATAAACAAAAAAAATATATAGACTGAGAGGGTTCAAGGATTTAGAAAAAAAAAATTAAAAGACTGCGCAAGGTATTGGATTTCTTTTCTCGATCACATGTATTTAGTAAGTATCATACAAAAAGTATTATAAATTATTCCTCGTGTGGAACAGAATGTAAAACCATCGTTGGATATATCTTAAATTAAAACTTGTATTATTAATATAGCGGACAGATATAATTAGCAGGTCAGGTGGTATGGTCGCGAGCAGAAGAATCAGATGCAAGATTCAGTTGTTATTTTTACAATAGGAATTAATTTTGAATCGCCGTGACAGGTACTAACAACCCAGATCTAACGAATTCGTATCCTCGCCATTAGTCCCCCACCATCGCCGCCGCTACGTTATATACAGATAGGCCTCCCTGAAAGCCCTCACTGCCTTGCTCCATCCCCTGCCGCCTCTTATTCCTATAGTCCCCCCATAAGCCGCCCCCAACGACTTTTCGCCATAAGCCTACCTGTTATCATTCCCTTCCTTTTTTCCTCCCTAGGCCCTTCCCCCCTTATCCAGAGCCTCTCAGAGCCACTTGCCCTCCCTTAGACAATCGCACCCTAGCTATCAGCTTTTTCAATATTTGAATGTTTTAAATAACCCGCGAGGGGATACAACTTGTTCTACAAATTCTTATACTTATCTCAGGTTATCTTAGTAATAATGTGATTGTTTTTAAGGGTTTTGTGAGGTATAGCTCCCATTGTTTATACTCGTTATAACATATATTTTGGGTTAGAAACATGTCATGTTTGTGAGTTTATAGCTCCCCTGTTTTTACTCGTTTTACATATATTTGGGGTGAGAACATGCTTGTTTGCAAATGCATTTACATGATTGAATTACAAATTGGTTTACATACTTATTTGCATAGCTCGCTATGGGATACATTATTTGACTTCATTTTTGGTCACAAATGCATACTTTACTTTTGAAATGATTGTCGGATTACGATTTGATTGGCGCCTGCGGGGCCAACAATCATTACTGCCCGGGTGTTCTTGGAGGGAACACCCATGAGGGGAACACATTATTTTAAATCACTGCCCGAATTGGGTACATACAAGTCTACGTCACAGCGTCATGAACTGTAAATCACTTGGAGGGTGAGCGCGAATGTTATGAAATAGATCTATTCGGGTGTGGATCCCTGTTCGGGTGATTAAGCTATCGCCGGTAACGAACATTATAGCGTGATGTCCACGCGAATGATATAAAATAGATCTATTCGGGATTGACAACCCCCGTTCGGGTGACTAGCTATCACTGGGAACGAACGTTATAACATGTCGGATTACGTTGGGACTATAGGGCCCCCCGACAAATACATACTTGGAACATTTTGGTGACATTAAATTGGTCATGCATTCTTTATAAATCTTTGGGATAAAATTGGTACTTTTGGTGACATTAAATTAACCATGCATTCTTTATAAAATCTTTGGGATAATATTGGTACTTTTGGTGACATAAAATGGGTCGTGCATATTTTATAAACATTTTACATGGTACTGTGATGACACAGTGGATAAATATATTTGTTGAAACTTACATTCATACTTAAACTAATCTATGAACTCACCAACTTTAATGTTGACACTTTTAAGCATGTTTTTCTCAGGTGAATTAGATGCTTGGATTATTTGATGTGCATTGGAGTCTTTACATTCAAGTTTTTCATGGTGATGCAATTATGGGACAACTATTATTTTGATTTCAGAAAATCAACGAGATTGTTTTACAAACGACACATTTAGAGGTCGTTCTCTTGTATCTAGCGCTGTGTATTATGAAGTAGCACCCCATGTGGTATTCCGCTGCGTTGTATGATTTTTGGGGGTGTTACAGATTGGTATCAGAGCACTGGTTATAGAGAACTAGGTTGCATATTTTACCCTAGACTATAACCGTTTTCACAAATATTGCATCACATCAAACGTTTTCAAAGTGCATACACGCTACTTGCTTATGTGCTTACATTACTTGTTACGTTAAGTGCTTACGTGACATACATATACATATATATAATATATATGCTTGCATTCTTTTCGCGTATATCGTACGCTTATTTATATAAGAGTTATTATATAAATACCAGAATATTTTTAAGACATTGTGGGTTGCACAATGGTCTCATTCTACTCGTCAGACATTGTGAGTTGCGCAATGGTCTCACTTCGTTCTCAGACATTGTAAGTTAAACAATGGTCTCTAAGAATATTATTTTCTTCATAACTTTATATAATATCGTATTACACGGAGGCCGTTATAATTCTGTTTACATGGGATTATGTATGAATCTAAATGTTACAAGTCTTGTATAGGCGGGACTTGTAATAGGAGGATTGATATGGTAATCGCTATGTTGACTCGTTCATAGAGACCTTTACCTTGTTTACTCTAACCGAGTACTCATTATCTATCTTGAACTCTATGTAGTTCCCTTGATAGTTTTACTTTTCGCCTCCGAAGACGAGTTTTAAACACTCGTCTGATACTCATTAGAAGCACATGCATCGTCATGTCATCCATCACCTTGAAGGTTATGAGAGTACGCGTATTGCACCGGGAATTATTAAGTAGGATGATTTATAATTTATTTATTTGAAAGGATTGGGACGCCTCTTCAGTTAAATAAATAAATTATAAATCACCGAACCATAAGTTTATCATTTCTTACTTACATAAATATTTGGAAGCTTCTTTATGTAAATAAGAAATTATAATGATTGGGCTTAATGGTATCCGCTATGACACGAGTTGAACTGAAATCGATAATCATCAGAATCCGTTAAAAGGGTCTAGAGACACAATCGTGTCTTGCCACTCAGCAGAATCATAAGACCTCGCTTGGAGCTACCTTATCTCATTCTTAAGTTATTACTTTTGCCATTGCAAGTCCTTGCAATCACGAACTGTCTGTGGAGCTAACAGACTGAGTGCAATATCCGTCACCATTTGTTATAAGTATTGACGTTTGTCTGCTACTGTTGGGTCCTGGAGCGGTCCCGACTGATACAACTTTATCCAATAGGTAATGCAACCCCCCTTAAACGAGATAAACACCTATCGACGAAACAGATAGTTGGACTATTCATTTCGGGCCACTAGTAGGAAGACTTAGGTCCCGTAACCATCCTAGTACTGCCAGAACTGGCAGTTCGAGCATGCTTGAGTCGAGAGTAGCAATGGTTTGGGTGACGCTGCGGGAAGTCCCAGCAAGGGACACAAAAAGCAAGACGGTGAGCAATGCGGGCAAAGCAGACAATATTGTGGTATGCAGTAACGCGGGATGTTCGAGTGGGAGAGCGCTAACAGTGGTCGCTTAATATCAATCATAAAACTTGTAACGATATTTTTCTGAAATAATTACCTTGATGGAATTATATATCTTGGTCACACTTAGCCAATACTTTTGGTCTGTTGAGAAGTGTCGAACATCTAATCTTGCTGAAGAAAGTATCATCGTCTTGCTTAGAAATGGTTTATCAGATTTTTACATTTTCTCGGTCACCACAATCGGATAACATCAGATTTAATCTCGGGACGAAGATTTCTTTAAGGGGTAGTACTGTAACTTCGAGAATTTTCGAATTTTGAATGACCGATTTCAATCTTTGACTTTTAGGGTCTGGCTTGACTTAAAAGAACGGACCATCGAAATCAGTTTTTCACGAACTCGGACTCTAAAGCAATTTGATGTGGAATGACATTCCGGACAACTTTTCAGGGTTTCGACCGAGACCTGAAAGCAGTGGATGGTGGACTGAAATGCTCTCGCAATACAATTTTGAACACAACGCCTTTCCGACCCAAAAATAATTAAAATTTGTATTTATTCATCATAATTTATTAGTTAAAGTATTTATAAATTAATTATCCTTGTTAATCGAAATCGTTTGAGTTAAAAAACCAATTATGAAGTTTTAAAATTTCATTTTTACGGATAAAGTTTGTCGTGAAAATTATAAATGAATAATCAACGTTTTAAATAAATTCTATAAAACATTTACGAAATTAGTCGAGTGACATACTCTTTTTTATTAGAAAAAATAATTTAGAAAACCCCTGGCGAAGTTTCGAGATTCGAATCGTCCGTTAAATCATTCAAACGAGTCCCGAACCGTTTTTACCAAAACTATAATAAAGAAGTTACACTTTACACCCTAAACTATGTTAACTTGCCACTTTTGATATAAAGTTTTAATATATATATATAATTTATATATATCTTTTCATTCATTATTTCATTTTCCATCTCTTATAACACACACAACACACTCTTCTCTCCCAAAATATCCGGCCACCCTCCGACCACCGGCGACCACCACCACGCCGCCGCCGGAAAAGTTTTCCGGCGGGCTTTTCCGGCCAACACCAAAAAGACTCCTTATTTACCGATCTACCCGATCCCCATACTCACTCTCCCCCACTCGCTCCTCCACACCACCACTGCCACCGCCACCGCCACCCTCTCACCGCCACCTTCACAGCACCATAAGGGTGCGTGTGGTTATAAAAAGGGTGCGTTTGTTTCTGTTATAATAACACCACCGAGGGGTGTTTAGTGGTGTTTGTTTCGGTGGTAAAACACCACCATAAGGGGTGTTTGGTTTCGGTGGTAAAACACCACCGACGAAGGGTGTTGGGTTGGGTGGTCAGCCGCCAAGGGTGCGTCGGGTTTGGTTTGCAGCCGCGGGGGCTGCGTTTGGTGGTAACACCACCGGGTGCGTTTGGCTGTGTACATAGAAAAGGGTGCGTTTGAGTCGCTGTCCAAACAGCCAAAAAGGCGTGTTTGGTTCGTCAGTTAACTACTCACAAGGAGGTGTTTGTTTCTGGTGTTACTGCCCGTAAGGGGTGTTTGTTTCGAGGGTTTAGCGGCAGCCCGAGAAGGGTGTGTATTTGCTGCGTTTATGGCAGCTATAGGATGTGGTTGGTTTTGATAAAACAAACATAGGGTGCATTTGGCTGCGAAAGTAAATAACGGGGCGTTTGGTTTATGGGATAACAGCCCAAGGGGGCTGTTTGGTTGATGACAGCCCCAAAGGGGGCGTTTGTTTTTAGTTATAAACACCCACATAGGGTGTTTGGCTGTTAAACAGCCTTGGGGCGTGTTTGGTTGATATTAGCAGCCATAAGGGCTGTTTGGTATAATAGGAAGCACGAAGGGAGCGTTTGGGTGAGCAGGTTTACCAAAAGGGTGTGTTTGGATTAAAATGAATTAACAATAAATATGTCTTAAAATTTTATATATTTTAACGAGATTTATAAATTATAAACAGGATATATATATTGGTGGTTTAAAATGGTTAAATAAATGTAATAATTATTATTATGTTCGGTTGAAATAAATATATATGTTTATACATTTAAAACACGTGGGGGTTTGCAATATTGATTTCATTGATTAAGTGGGAAAAATGTTAGACTTTATAAATATGGAAAACGATTTATAAATGGAAATGCCATGGCGAAATTTATATAAGTTTTATACTTAGTAATGTTTTACTAGAGTTTCTATTATTCTATAAACCAATAAAGGAACTAAAGTTATATTTTAAAATATATTATAATATAACTATACAATAACCATACAACGAACGAAAACTATACTTTTACATTGAGACAACAATTTTAGCTACGATCCGTCAGTGAGACGAAAGATTAATTTTAAAATATTATTTTATAAATTCCTGACTAGAAGGTAAATTCATAACTTTTGTAAAAGCTTTACAAACATCGTTTTAACATAATTTGTAACCTTAAAACATCGTTTACATCTATACGAGAACTTTTTATTTATTTAATTGGTTTTCTTTGTTATATAATTCACGATTTGAATTATATACTTGTTCATTTTAATATGTAATATAT
>BQNB010075733.1:0-29493 GCA_026074375.1 Tanacetum coccineum | reverse complement strand
CTCGATACTTGGTGAAGTTACAAACTAAAAGTAGGTTTTAAAACTTGGCCAGGTAGTCTACAACTCTCGTCTTTTAAGTTTTGTCCAACGAGGTCGTTTAATGGGTCAAAATGAGGCTAAGGGGGTCTGTGTCGCGACTGGGTTTCAAACACAGAAACAAGCACATTTTGGTCAAGTGCGCAACATATCTTGATCTCAATTGGCGACTTCGTTACTCAACATTAGAACGAGATAAAAGCACCTTTGTAAACTAGGTCAGGTCGACAATAATTCATGTTTTATAAGTTTCGTGGTTAGGGGTCATTATCGAGGTCAAAAGAGAGAACAAAGTAAGGGGTGTCGTCACCCTATATGTTAACAGTTTTAATTTGTTGAAAAAAACATGGCAATAGTACAAACTTTATGATCAGTTTACGAACTCATTACTCAACCGTTTTCAATGATTCGAATTTCTAAATAAAGCCCACCATGTCAACTACAAAAAACCCCAATGTGCTGACCTCATCTCCAAGTTTAATTGGGGCGAAACAAAGCATAAAGTCGACCCAACAGGGCAGTCTTAACACAGTGTAAAATGATAGATTTTCGCCTAACTTTGGGACCTTCTAACTTCGTCAATACTTGACGAAAACTAGTAATTCCAGGGGCAAAACGAAGTGTCCCATGTCTTATTTATGAAATGCACGAGGTTTGATTATATACTCTACTTCTAGTGGTCGAAGGGTGTACTCAAAGTCACTGGTGTGGGCTGCATTTCATGATAACATAACATATGTGTTTTCCTTTTATCTAACCAACGAGTCTAATCTACAAATGGTTGACATGCTATACCTATTACCCTCGCATAACTCTGGCCCATATTTCATTAGTCACTTCACAGTTTTATGGGGTTTCACTCGTTATTTCATTATACACCAGTAGGTAATAAAATGGGTTTTGTTTCTTAATAGATTTCAAGCACACATCATGGACACAAGAATAACATATAGTATATAAATAAATTAGAGTGATTGCTTACAGAAAATGTAGGGATGAACGCGTATAGAGCTTGACCCAACTGAGATGATGCACGCACAACTGTTACCACTCACATATACAAAATCGAACGCCCCAAACAAATAACTAGTCGTGGCTACTTGCACCCCTTATGATCACCACCCGCACTTTTACTTGCCTCCTTAATGTGGTCGACTAACAGGGAGAACGAAAAAAAGACAAAGAAACCTAATTAGGTTTTTCTTGGGATTTAGGGTTTATGATGAATGTGATGGTGTAATGTTTGCGTGTTGTATGTGTGTCGAATAGCCAAGAGTAAAAGATCAAAGAGCAATGGTGAAAGAAGTAGAGTTATGAACCTGATGGTTTGTATTTTCTGTGACTTTTCCTTCTGAGTTTGCATAGGAGTAGGTAAAGTTTTATATACTCAAGTGACATTGCATGTATAGTGTTCCATTCCTAGGTCACGGTTATATGTTGATTCATATATGGCAAAGAATTTTTAGGTATAAATATGGTCAATGTATAGTGTTTTAAAGGTGAGTACTGTTGGGAAGCATAAACAACGAAGAAAGCAGCTTAGTATTCACGTGGTCTTTGAGGATTGATATAAGGAGACAATGGGTTTTATACATTGGGTAATAGGGTTATAGATAGAATGGATCTTGTATATCTTTACCTAAGTTTGAAAATTTACAGATTTGTGAAGTTGGGAAAAGATGTACACGAGATTTGACTAGTTTTTAGGAAAGTTATATTAGTTCCTTGTATTAGATTTATGGTTTGAGAAATTTTGTTATATGAATTATTTGAAGATAATGGAAGAAATATAAAACTCGTTTTTGTTTATTTATCGTAATTTAATCCTAAGTTGTGGTGAAAGGAAAAAGAATAGAATGCATTCGTTTTTGGTTAGTTAAGGTGTAGAGAAATTTATAAATATTTCTTTAATTTAGCGTACAACTAATCACGTTATTAGAATGTCTTGATTAAGTGTTGAAATATACAAGTACGTATGAGTATAGAACCGGGTATAGAAGTTTATATGTAGTAACTTGCTAAGAATTTGATGTTAAAGGCAACCGTGAAAAAGCCCAACAAATAAAATATATAAATAATGGAACACTTGAAGTCGTAACATGACCTGAAAACACGGGTTGTTATACAATGTACCAGATGAGGCTGTCTATGAGAAGTGGGATGACAGAGTGGAAAGGGCTACCACTACTGCTGCTAGTTTTGATGCAGAGTAGGCTAGTGGTAACATTAATAGGACCCAATCCACGGTAATACCTAATGTGCCTCTTCCTCAGGGAGTTGGTGCAGGTGGTAGTCCTAGGTGCCAAGAAGCCATGGGGGGTTCCATTGCTCAGACTAGGTCTGAGAGGGTACCTATACCGCCCCGTGATTCACCTCTCCCAAGAGTTAACACATTTGGAAGTGATGAGGCTAGTATGACACTATAAGAATTAACGGTTTTATGTACAACATTGTCCAAGAAAGTGGAAAGCTTGGAGCCAGATTTGAAGCAAACTAAGCAAGTATATGGTGCTGCTTATACCAAGCTTATCATGAAGGTTAAAAAGTTAAGGAAGACTGTCAAGACAAGCGATTCCAGAAGGAGAGCCAAAATTGTTGTTTCAGATGATGAAGAGTTTTCAGAGGATTCTTCCAAACAAGGGAGGATGATAGAAGAAATTGATCAAGATGCAGGAGTTACTTTAGTTACTCCTACACAGGGAGAAGATAAACCTGAAGATCACTTGGGAGTTCTTAGTGCAGCTAAAATTCTTGCAGATGCAGCTAAAACAAATGTTCACACTTATACTAGAAGAAGAAGGGCAGTTAGTACTGGCAGTGGTATAATTAGTACTGCTAGTAGGTTGTTTAGTAATGCTGAAGAATCAGTTAGTACTGCTGGTGCATCAATGCCAGTTAGTACTGTTGGTATAGTTCAAGAAGTTAACATCAGTATTCCCTCACCAATTATAATCAAATATAAAGGTAAAGGTAAAATGGAGGAATCTGAAGATGAATAGATCAAGAGAATAAAATTACAGCAAGAACAAGATAGGCTTGGACATAAAGCATCCATAAGACTACAAGAGGAACTGCATAAAGAAGAAAGACAAAGGATGGCTGGAGTTCATGAAGCAGCTCAATCTTTTACTGAGGAAGAATGGGAAAACATTAGTGCAAGAGTTGAAACTGATGAAGAGCTATCTAAAAGACTACAATCAGAGGAAAGGAACAAGTATAGTAAAGTTGATCAAGCAAAGATGCTTGTAGATCTTATTAATCACAGAAAGAAACATTTTGCTGCACAGAAAGCTGAAGCAAAGAGAAACAAGCCCATGACACAAGCTCAACAGAGGAATTATATGATTAATTACATCAAGCACATGGGAAGTCATACACTGCAGCAATTAAAAAGATATTCTTTTGATGAGCTCAAGGAATTATTTGGTGAAGGTGACAAAACAGTTCCCAAGTTAACAACTGGAAGTTCAAAGAGGGATGCAGAAGTAGAATTGGATCATGAAGGTTCTAAAAAGCAAAAGACTAATGAAGCTTCAGGGTCAGTTCAAGAACAACCAGAAGAAGAGGAAACAAAATTGTCACAAGAGAATTTACAACAGATGATGATGGTAGTTCCAGTGGAAGAAGTGTATGTTGAAGCCTTACAGGTCAAATACCTAATCATAGACTAGGAGGTTTACTCTGAAGACACAAGAAGGTATTGGAGAATTATCAGAGTTGGAAACCATACAGAAGCTTATCAGATTTTTGCTGAGATGTTGAAGAAATTTGATAGAGATGATCTGGTTAAGCTTTGGGATTTGGTTAAGGAGATGTTTAGTACAACAGAGCCTACAGATGATAAAGAGAAGGAATTGTGGGTTAAACTGAAGAGATTGTTTGAACCAGATAGTGATGATACTTTATGGAAGCTTCAAAGGTATATGCATGATCCTTTGGTATGGAGGCTTTATGATACATGTGGTGTTCACCATGTATCTTCAGCAAGAGGACATGATATTTTCATGCTGGTAGAGAAAGATTATCCATTGACAAAAGGAGTTCAGATGTTCATGTTGGCTAACAAGCTGTTAGTAGAACAACATTCAGAGATGGCAAATGAGCTTTTAAGGAAAATCTTCATACAAGCAAACAGACCAAGACAATAAAGTGTTTGGAAGCATCCTCTCAGCACAGATGGTTTAATTCAGAGAAACTTGTAGATTCGGATGACAATCACAAGTTTAGAGGAGGATTGTTGGGATTTAAACCTATCACACTTAGTACTGCCAAGGGAAGAGTTTATACTGCCAAGCTTAGTTAGTACTACCAAAGTTGAAGATAGTACTGCTAGAAGAAAGTTAGTACTGCCAGTACTAACTTAACACTGCTGAAGATTGGAGAAAACAGTCTAAGTCATTAGTACTGTTAGTTTAATAGTTAGTGCTGCCAGTACAAAGTGTTAGTACTGTCAGTTTATTAGTACTGTTAGTTATGTAGTTAGTACTGTTAGTATATATAGTTAGTACTGCTAAAGTGATATGCATGAGATATATTAGGAATAGATATGCATTGATCACTTGACGCGTTTTGTAAGCCTATTAGGGTTTCCTTGGTGTATAAAAGGAACCCTTTGGCATAGATCTAGATATAAGTTTTATATAGTTTTCATAGCAGTCATAGTTCATAGCTTCAAGGTTATTTTGTAACCCTATCACTATTCAGAGTGATCGTTTTATATTGAGGCTGAAAGTTTAGTAAAACTTTGTGTACTGTTTCATTGTTCTTCTTAGTATTGCAAACTAGATTCCGCATAGTTTGTGATATTCTCAATCTTAGTTTCTACTATAGTTGTTTTGGATCTATCCAACACAGCTAAGCTTTAACAAGCTAAGTAAGATCTGTTCAAAAGGGATCAACAGGGTTGGTTACCGGATGGTGTCGAAGGGTTTGACAAAGAAGACGTGTTAGGGTTCGGCATACTGAGTAGGTTCATGAAGCTTGTGTTCTCGTTTGGAAAGTGCGACATGTTTTTTTTATGGTGGAAGTATATAAGAAAGTGTGTTTGGGATTTGAATGTGTGTAAAAAATGTATAGGTAAAGGGATATTTATATTATGAAAAAAAAATAAAAAATAAAAAATTGAAAACTAGCCGGTATATAGCCGTTATATTTTTAAAAAAATTGAATTTTTTTATTCGTGTTAAGCACCACGTTGGTGCATCAACTTAGGCTTCAACACCGTTGAAAATTGTGGGGGGTCGATGTCATAACGCCGGCAATGCGGCAGCCAGCTCAGCATAACGCCGAGCCTGACGTTATGACACCCCGAGCTTTAATATGTAAAATGTTCTGGTAAAATTGGATGGAAACTTATATTTTTATTTTAACATAGTTGAATATATATAAACTTTGAGTTCTCATCTTTTATAATAATACTAAAACAGTGTTATGTCTATTGTTGAGAAGAATAAAAACATGCAACAATAACTGATTCTTTAGATCCTTATTGATTTTTTTGGCAAAAAATATAATTTTCATAAACGAGAGACTCTCATTCAACAAATATCGAACAGAGCCATGAAAACATAAACGCCATATGGAAACATCAACCAACACACATGACCATTATCTTTTGGTCTAACTATACTAACTATATCTTTACTAACTCGTCAATGTTAAACTTGTTTGAATCGGACCACTAACTGAACAACTAACCTTTAAGCTACTCGAGATTGAGAAATCTAAAAGTGTGATTGATATTCAAGGCACAAATCCGCAATTGACAACAACTTTTTAAAATTCTTTTTTGATTTTAGACCATAGTAAAGTAGTAAAGCAACCTTTAAATCATAGATAACCACGTTTCTTCGTGAGTGTATCACTAAGAATGGCGGTTTACGTTCTCAAAATTTTCGATTATCGTCATGTCTTTGGGAAATCGACCAAATTAACCATCCATTTCGCTTCCTTTTTTTCAATCAAATGACTCTCATAAAAAAAATAAGTTAAATTGCAATAAAGTTATAACTTTAAAATTGAGTTCAAATGTTTATATTAATGATTAAATTCCCAACTAAAGTAGCTAAAATGAGGAAAAAAACAAAGCATAAGGTTTGGTTCCCGAAAAAATATATTCTCTGACCAACTTGTGTAGGTCACGTTGCTTTCCTCAATTTTCTATATATATATCTTTTATAAAACTATATCTTTTGAGCATTATTTAATATTTATTACTAGTTAGATTTATTAAATTTTAAAAGCAATAAAATAAGGTTGAAGGAAGGTGCAAGGAAAGTCCAAGGCATGCTTTTTCTATTCTGTGGATCGGCGGAAGGGAAGCGTGTGGGTTACCGTCATCCGTACAGTTAAATAACCTAACGGAAAAACTTTAAAACTTTACGAAAAGAGTTGTTGGATGATGGACCATAAACACCGTTCCGTTAAGGACTGAAGATGCACAATGATGACATTTCATCTTTAATCAAATGAGTTTATTAGTAGTTAAATTTATGCTACATATAAAGCATGAACTCATGTTATATTGACTATATGGTTGGCCACGGGAGCTTATGAAACTTATAAAGATTTGTTTTTAACGGCAATTTTATTAGAAACTAGTAAGAAACTAGAAAATTACATATTAATAAGGTTAAGATTTTGCATCCAAGTAACCCAGTTAAAAAGAAAATTACAACGACTAGAATATCAATTGAAAGTCATTTAAACTGTATCATCAAAAATAAACTCCTTTCGAGGGACTGCACTTGTCAAATAAGAGACGATTTTTAATTCTCCAAATAGACCACCACATCACATAGCATACTCCTTCAAACAAAGCTTTCAAATTTTTAGATAACCGAATGTTTTTTAACCATGTAAGCCACTCATCACAAGAATGGAAGACGAAGTCATCTAGCTCCCACCAACACGACATCTTACTTCTCACTTGACAAACTAAGAGGCAAGTGAAGAAAAAATGCGAAGAAGACTCAACGAAAGCATCACATAAAGGGCAAAGAATAGAGGATATATCGACACCTCTAAGTGAAAGATCCAACCGAGTAGGTAACTTATCCAAGAACACCCTCCAAGCAAAAATATTAATTTTTATAGGAATGACTTTAACCCATCTAGTAGGAATATCCCCCGAAGGCAAAATATAATCATCAATAAGATTACGTACTGATTTCACCAAGATCAGGTCCAACGGTCTAACATTTGAGGAAGAACAAAGTCAGTAACACAAGCTTGGAGAAGACTTTGTTGATCTTCTTCGGCCCTTCTCTTAGGGTACGAAGGTAAGAAGAAGACAATCCATCGTGTCTCATCTTTTCAGCCACCATGATAAGCTTGCACTTCTCCAAAGCATAAAGTCTAGGAATTTGGTATTTCAACGATTTCTCCCCTAACCATGTTTCATCCAAAAAAGGGTATCTTCTCCATTTCCTACTTTTTTTTCTAATGAAAGCTAAAAGGTTTATCCCTTTATTTAAAAGGGAGGTAGTCTAGCGAATGATATCTAGCCAGGGAGAACGTCTAGAATTAGGGCTGAAACAGTTAAGAGCGCCATGGTTTCCATAAATAGATTTGATGAAACGAGACCATAAAGAAGAACTTTGAGTTTTGAAACACCATACCCATTTGAAAAGCAACACATGATTAGTAGAAAAGAAACTAGAAACTCCAAGATCGCCTTTTTTCTTTAAAGCCAAGACTTTATTCCAACTGATCCAAATCATTTTCCTACTCGAACCTGCAATGCCATTGAAAAAGTTTTTATGAATCGATTCTAGACATATGGTAGAGGGGATGGAGCTGAGAACCAATTTAAGTAATGTGAGGCGTCCACCTATATAAAGAGTAGAGATCTTCCATTTAGATAATCGAGTAGATAGTTTAGAAATAACCTCGTCCCATGAGTTGATTCTCGACATAACACCACCTACTTTGACACCAAGATAATTGAAAGGGGCTGAAAAAGTAGAACAACCCACGAGCCTTGTTGTAGAAGTAACCTCGTCCAAATGAACACCAAACCCCATCAACTTACTTTTTTAAATATTTATTATAAGACCTGATGCCATGTAAAAACACTTCAAAACCTTGACAATTATTGTTAATGTTTGAAGTATCCCATTCGCCAATAAAGACCGCATATCGGCATAATATAAATGAGAAATTACCAAAGATTCGTCTATGGTGATACCTTTAAATAAGCCAGCATTCAAAATCTTGTCAAACGAAAGGTGAAGGCTTTCCATAATTAAGATGAATAAAAAAGAAATAGAGGATCTCCTTGTTTTAAATCTTTATGGTATTGAAACTCCGAAGTCGGACTACCATTAACGAGGACCGAACCCATGGATGAATTAAGACAACCCCTAATCCAACCACGCCATTTATCACCGAAACCAAATGACTTTAAAACATCATCCAAGTAATCCCAACGAACATAGTCAAAAAGCCTTTTCGAAATCAACCTTAAAGATCATAGCTTTACGTTTCTTATGTTTACACCATGAAAGAAGCTCATTTAAGATGAACGGCCCATCAAAGATTTGACAGTTAGCAACAAAAGCCGATTAGACTTCGCTTATCAAATTCGATATGACAAAACTCAATCTATTAGCCAAGACCTTTGTAATAATTTTATACACACTACCAATTAGGCTTATTAGACGAAAATCTTTAACAACCTTAGCATCTTGGATCTTTGGGATTAATGCTATAAACGAGGCATTACAGTCAGGAGGGAACATACCTGACGAGAAAAACCAAGTAACAACAGCCACTACGTCTTTGCCAAGGATATTTCAATATCTGCGAAAATATTCAAACGTGAATCCATCAGGACCTAGGGATTTGTTAGAGCCATAATCTCAAACAACCCTCTTGATCTTGTTATAAGTTACAATACGTTCCAAATCTTCAAGTTGGTCTAAAGATAGACGGTTAGGAAAATCAGTACAAGGCTTGATTCGAAAATTTTCTGGTTTGTAAAACCGAGAAGCAAAATGATTCAAGAATTAATTCTTCACTTTCGAAGGATCTACAAGCCACTCTCTATCTATAAAAATCCTACGAATTGCAACGTGTGATCTTTTTTTATTAAGAATTCCATGAAAATATTTAGAATTCTCGTCTCCCTTTATGGACCAAAGAACCTTTGCTTTTTGAGCAATGTCCAAAGCTTCAATAGCTTTAGTATCGTGAAGGTCTTTCAATGGCGTGGAACGACGATTCAATATTTCTTCATTACTACCACCTTGATCAATAATTTTGTCTACTTCAAACAACTTGTTTTGAATGGATAATTTAGTACCACTAGATCGACTTTTAGCTTCTTTAGTCCATAGCTTGATATCATTTTTAAGGGATTGAAGCTTCTTTTTTGAATAAATAGCATTAGGCTTCAAAATAGTTGAGTTCTTCTATGAATCCTTCACCATTTTATCAAACCCATCCAATTTAAACCAATAATGGTATATTTGAAGGAGCAACACCATAATCAAGATGTGTCTCTTAATAGAATGGGACGATGATCTGATAAGTGACGATCAAGAGATAAAGCTTGTTGGTGCAACATTGACTAGGATCTCCTTTATGTTTTAACGATGACAAATAAACGTTTCACAACACATAAAATCACAAACGGTATCCTAAATCCGCAAAACCGGATTTTACAATCCGGCGCGCTGGGCACGCGTTAGCACGTAGCCAGCGCGCCACAAGTGAAGTTCGTTTTACGGATTTAACACTTGTCGGCTTTACTCTTACCCGACACATGTGGAAACTTCAACAAAGGTATGTACATGATATTTGAGCATTTGGGAACACTCCAAATGAGGTTTAGACTTATAGAGGAGCAAAAACAAATCCTCCCGTTTTTTCATAAAATGTCAACTCAAATCTTTTATCAAATGCCTCTAGCCAAGGTCGAAACTTCTTTCTAAACCTAGTATGATCATACGTTCAACACACCAACAAGCAAAAGTAATCATTTGACCTTAATCCGGATTTACGATGATCTTAATCACGTAACGGGTTTTACTCCCTTATTAATCAAACTAAGTCAAAGGTCACTCTGCGTAAATGCTTCCTTTCCCGTTATGGGATATGATTTACTTAAGATGCAAAGCACTTAGCTTGTTTGCATGAAGATGATCAGTGATCAAGTCTATTGTTGATTATCATGGATTAAAGTCTAAATGACTAATTGAGTTTATGGTATTTGGAAGTTAATTAAGAGGCTTTGACTTTTCTTACTTCCTTACCCATACAAATATTTTATAAAATCACATGTATTCCTCACATGTATAGGTCCACACTTCCTCTACACAATCCTTCTACCCATTCTTCCTAATCACTTGTTTACCCTTCTTACCCAATAAGTGATTTCATCTCTTTCACACACACTCTAAACATCTTCTTCTTAAACAATCCTATAATCACATATGCATACTCTTTCCTCTCTTATTGGCAATGTGATTATTAACCCAAATCAATCATTTGATTTCATCCTTATCTTCATCTTCATCTTCAAACCTTTATACACATAAACCTTCACCAAATAAACCTCAAATCTTATCCTCCATATGCCAACTCACATTCCCTTACGCAATGTACTATCCTTGTACTTGTTATACTTCTATGTTGCCTACATTCCAAACAATATATCCCATATCTTTTTAAAACATTCTCCACCATATATTTACTATTCACCTTCTTCCCTAATGAATTCAAATTACATACACTCACACACACTCTCATCTTAACCCTTGATCAAGCCATGTCACCAATCCAAGTTCCTGCACTCTTTTCTCAACCCTTGGATTGCTTCTTAAACAAACACACTTTCTATTCTACCATTGATCAAGCCACATCATCATCCAAACTCCCTCATTCTATTCTTAACCATTGGATTGATCTCTCATCTTAAACAAACATTTACTTCTCTCTCACAAAACAATCACATCCTTCTTATCATTCTTGATCTTGCCACTTAACCAAGTGTCCTCTTTACATCCTTACCTTTCATTTCAAACTAAGATCAAGAGGCTCCCTTCTATTACATCATGTCACATCATGACAACTCATACATAACTCATTCCTTCTTATCTAACATGTGGCTAAATGAATTTGATATTCAAATTTCAAATCTTTTCCCTTTTCTCACCAAGTAAAGAATATTTTAAGAACATTTTTTGTACCCTAACTAGCTATTTCAAATATTTAGTTGGATCCCAACTAAGCTAGTTAGACTTTGAGGAATACCCAAAAATACCCCTTTCCGATATTTCTTTTCTCTCTTTTCATTATCAAATAAGCAAAACGCTTTTAATGCTACACAAACATTTTTATCAAATGGCTATTTGAGTTGGTTAACCTTGAGCATAAGAATGATTGAAAGGTCATCACGTGAAGTAAAATTAGGAGGGTTTAACAAGTGTGAGTGTTTAAAGCGCCAATTCCCGAAGAAAACAACTTCGGGAATCGGGCGCGCTGGCGCGTGGGCAGCGCGCAAGACACGAATTATTTTTTTAAAATTTATGTTCCTTGGCCTATAAATACTCACCCTTGGCCTTTGTATTCCTCACCTCTTGCAAACATTCTTTCCTCTCTTTTCTCTCCTATAATCCTCTAAGTCTAATACCTTTTGTGTTCTTAATCTTTTCTTCTATCATCCATTGAAGAACACACATCTCCGCAAGAGAGCCACACAAGTAGCTAATCTAGACTTGTATGTTTTGTCGAAGGTCTTCTTTCTCATAAACTTTCTTTCGAATCGAGTCTCTAGGCTAGGTTAAGACTTGGTTCATCTATCTTATTTCAATCAATCGAGTTGTAAGGGAAGTCTTGTATCCGTGGGATCAAGCCTAGATCATTGGGGATCTACTTAGGGTTTTTGAAAGCTTCCCAGGGGAAGGATTTTAGAGGTATAGGTTAAGTCGAATCACGGGTTTCTAAGGGTGGATTCCAAGGGCAAAATACATAGTAACTCTTCTGTGTGAGCATCGGTCTTTGTTGAAAGCCGATGGAGTTAAATTGTAATACGGTTTGTAGTCCACCATAAGGATTATACTAGTGTAGTATAAGAGTCATGGATTCGCAACTAGACATACAGAAAGACTAAACCCACCTTCCCAAACCAGTATATATCGTGGTGTCTCTCTTTCTCTCCATCTACTTATTATCCTCGCTACAAAGTAGACTAGCTCACCACTCAGCTCTTTCAAGACTTGAATTTTTATAAACTTTGAAGAAGTCAAGAAAGCCATATTCACCCCTCTTTACGGTTCTACAATTGGTATCAGAGTGGGTTACTCAAGTTTTTAAGTGTTAAAACCTTCCCGAAAAGTCGTTTTAAGTTAAAAACTTATTTTTTTTTTAAAATTCGAAATCCTAAACCCGATTTTGGAAAAGTTGAGTAAGATCTATGGCTTAAGAGAACCTTAGGTCATTGGGGGAAAGTATAAGTGGTTATGGATACTCCTACAAGAATGATCCAAAGACATCTTGTGAGAGCACATGGGGTGATAGTGAAGACGACGATCACTTAGAGAAGGACACAACATGTCTTATGGAAATCAAATCACAAGAGGTATACCCAAACTCATCTATTTCTAATCTTTATGAATTGCAAAAGGATAATGAGGAACTTTTAAAATTTTGCAAAGATTTTGTTAAAGCAAATCAAAGACTTTTAAAAGAAATACGTTCTCTTAAAAATGAACAAATTAAACTATATAACAAATTTAATGAAATTAAACTTGAAGTGAGGAAACTTACTAAGTCTAAAGAGGTGATTGAACCATGTCAAAAATATGAGCTACTCACACAAAATGTTGACTCTTTAGAAGGTAATGTTTCTAAACTTCAAGAAGAAGCATTGAGCTTTTCAAAATTTAAGAAGAGTAGTATTATTTTGGATGATATGCTATGTCATCAAGAATTGTCCCAAGATAAGGAAGGTCTTGGATTTTCAAAAGCTAAGAAAACCACTTCCGAAAGTTCAAGTAAACCAATCATGTTTGTAAAAGAGAGTTAAAATAGTGATTCGTCAAATGCTCATGTTAAACCCATCGTTCCTCAAACTCATTTTTCAAACACTCGAGGTACTCAATTACCCATTGTAAGAAGTGAAACCAAAAAACAATTTTACAAACCGGTTTTACTCAATGGACTTGGATACACTACAACTTAAGTCGACCATAGACCACTCTTACCAACACCTAATATGAGACCTTCAACCTCATACAATCAAAGAGATTTTTCTCAAAACAACCAATCTTCATCAAGAAGAAACTTTTTCAAGAACCAAAGGTCTTTACATCATCAAAATAACTCATCCCAAAGGAGAGACAACTCCTACCCAAACTAAAGATTTTTTAGAGCATAAAACCCTCAAAACTTTAGGCCAAGATTTCAAAACCAAAGAAAATTTTAAAACAATCCTTGGTCTATGTTTTCAAGGTTTGGTCTTGAGACACTTAGTGTCTTTCTTCAAGACCCAAGAATGTATAACTTAGGAGTATTGTATGCTAATACCAATGAACCCAACCACCAATGGGGACCAAGTTTTTGAGTTATATGTTTGTTAGGAGTATGATGGTGTACATAAGTAATCTTTGAGGAAAGACAAAGCATCAATGATGGATCTTTATCACATGGTCATGAAACTTAAATCATCCATGAAAACCGAGCTAAGTTTTCTTCTTATGCTTATGAATCCTTGAATTCTTTATATTATAGTTGTCAAAAATGCTATGAGAATTTGTTTGATGCTAGATAGCTTATTTTTGTTACAACTTCAAAGTTAAGAGAACTTAGAAACTTAAAAGCGATTAACATAAAGTGAGACTAGAATTGTATGGCACGTGTTTAAGGAATATATTTATGTGCTTACAACTTTAATAACTTGAATACATCATAATCTAATATTTAGGTCTTTAAGAACACATAAAAACATCAACAAGGGCTAAATCAAAAAGAAGAAATCAAATTTTAGAAGTTGCTTTAGTTATTTGACCATAACTTCTTTGTCTGGACTCTGATTTAGTTGATTCCAAAGGCCACAAAAAGGGAAAAAGGAGATCTACAATTTAAGTATGATTTTTGGTTAGCCCCTGGCACGCTGGTCATGCGTTGGAGTGTGATCAGCGCGTGAGCTACTATTAGAATTATAGTGTTTTTTCAGAAAAACCTTGTTTGGCATCCATAATTCCTAAAACTAGTTTGCCACACTTCATTAGGCTTAATTAAGATTTAAAAGACATAAAACATACAATTGGTATTACTAAAAGGGTAAGAATCGTGTGGTCGTATTGCGTGGGGAGTCATAGTAGAAATGAATGGTCAGATGGGAAACTTGAGTTCTGAGCTGACGAGTCAAGGATACGGAGAGTGCGGGAGAGACAATATGACTAGGTGAGATGGAAGATACAACTACTAGGATTTTAAGAGTTGTTACACTTAGATTATGTTAGGTCCAACACACCTGATTCAAATTTCGCGTATGTGTAACATTTATTAACTGTTAATTTCATTGTGTGGTTGATGCACTGGGGCAAACTACACATGGGTTGTAGGTTTGTAAAGTCAATGCTGATGTCTTAAGAAAGGTTTAGAAAGTAGAGATTGTAAAAGGCTTGTAAAACCTACATGATTGGTTTCTAATATGTGGTGGTCAATTGTAACAAATCATAGTGGTAAAATTAGAGGTAAAATGCAATTTGGAAGCTAATGTGGGACAACATGGAATTCTTATAACTTTTCGGCGGGACCGATACAACCTCTCATCGAAATGAGATTGGTAGAAAGAACGCATCGCTAAGTAAGAAAGTATGATCGTGCCTAGTGTTAGATGACAATCTAATTTCACAAAGATTATAATGTTTGACATGCACTAGATAGAGGCAACATAATCGTTTTAATGGAGGGTTTATAAAAGAAAAGTTGACATTTAGATTAAACACCATACGAATATCAAAGAAACTCGAAACGCGCCATTGGAGCATCTAATAGGCTAGAGTCAACTAATAGTAAAAGGGTCAATGGTGTGGGGTGATATGAAGGTTCGAGAAGCAGCATAGATCTAGAGTCAAAACTAGCATAGGATTATCGCATCACATTTTTCAATGACAATAGGGTGCATGATATAGTTGATAATGTTTCATATTGACAGCACCATAGGATGAGTTGATTTGAGTGAGGTGCGTAAGAGAGAAGGGAAGAGGTGCGGGAGATGAAGATGTAGAGAGGTCAGCGACCTGTTTATATATATAGTAAAGGAGAGGAACTTATTGCTCTTATAGCGATATGGCTTACGTTATATGTGATATGACAAAATATGAGAGGGAGGACATGGAAGTTGTAAGGCAAGATATATATAATATATATATATATAAAAAGAGAAAGGGGGGTGTGGGGGTGGGGGGTGGGATCATCGGTTAGTTAATTTCACTAGAATTAGCAGTGGTGGGGAGTATAAGTGTTGCGAGTGCAGTTATGCAGACGAGAGGGTTAGAACATTACGTGGCGAATAGAGCATACATGGGTCGAGAGACGCTGAAGGTGGCGAGGATGTGAATAAGTAAATTTGATCTACATCGTATGGTCAATGCGATGTGGTCGCAGCTTCGTCCGTCACGCTATGTAGAGAGAATTAGAGGGTGAAGACCGGTCGATTCTCGGTAATATAGTCATGCTCTAAAATCCGATCATGAGCTTAGAGCAGAGTGAGAAGAGAATGCAATATACAGAGATTCGATTGTAGCGTAGAATCCGCGAGAGGGTATTGTTGGTGAGCCGCGGCACCGCTCACCCTTATAGTGATGAGAAGACTGGATTGTAGTTGTGTGAGTGGACTCGAGCGATGGAGTCAAGGTTGTCGGTGGTGGTGTGTTGACGAGATGGCGAGGTGGTCTGACTAGGGGTCCTATATGTGTTGGAGAGGAGACGAGTGTTCATCGGGAGTCAAACTGTGAGGACGTTATGAAAAGCCTACCTCAGCATATGACAGCGCGAGTGATGGTAGAGTGAGAGAGATATATGTGTCGTGCTGTTGAAGAAGACGCGGGTGAGGTTGCATGAGAACGAGATCCTCAAAAGGTCACTGAGAGGTCGACAAAGTATAGGGGCGTGAGAGCCGAGTGGATGCTGGCAGACTATAGCGTAGCTATGTGCGGTCGCAAGATCGACTGAGGAGTATCGGGTCTAGAACTTACCGATTGTACAGGCAGTATTAGAAAGGTGAGCCAGAGTAGAGTGATCAGCGTGTAGGTGAGCTCGCAGGATCCGCAGAGCGGCTCAATAGCTTTGTGTGAGAGTATAGTTGAGCAGACAGCTAGGGTCTAGGCAGAGTCGAGCAGTATAGAGGCGACTGAGTAATGGTATTAAGGTCTGACTTGGAATATGTGGGAGGTAGTAGCATAGCGAGGCGGATTTGTCTAGCAGAGACAGATCGCAGAGATAGTGGGGTGATACTCGAGAGGATGGGATGTCAAAGGTTTACTTGAGGATCAGCAGCGAGAGGGGATGAGCGTGCGGCATGGTACACTTCTCTGCACATCTGACTCTCTATCGGATATAGTGGGTCATGAGTTTGACAGTGTTGGCAACGATGGGCATTGATAGAGGTATTGAGGGGATGTGAATAAATACTCACTCAATGAGATCTAGAACAGCTGTGTTTGAGACTTCTGTGAAGAGTAGCTATATATTAGTAGGTGTTGCAGCTTATGGATCAATTGCGGCGAGGCTATGGAGGAAGTGTGTAATGATCAGGGGTAGTTACCGTATCTCTCTGGAGGATATGAGATAGGGGGATTGAGTGATCATCTTCGAGGCAAGCTGAGATAGGAGTAATCAGAATAGTGAGCCGCGGCGCGCTTCTTACGACACGGCGATACTATCCTAGATTAAAGAGCGGATCATAGTTAATACGTCATGAGTAGGAGATTTTCTAGGACGTGAAGAAAGTAGGGAGGTTGCCTGACACGCGCTAATAGTAGGAAGGAGAAAGTGGAGGGTGGGACTCTGTGTAGCGATCGATGTGGAAAGTAGGTGATTAGGAGCGCACACTGTGGACTACAGAGAATTGTCCGTGAGTCATCTCTCTGAGAATTTTGCCGAGAGATCTCAGGTCTATACGTCTGAGGTGTGGTGAAGATGTTATAACGAGAGAGCCCGGGGAGTGCGAAGCGTGCGGCGAAAGTTCGAGTATTCTCTCTGTAGGTATATCCAGCATCAGCGCGCGAGAGCAAAGATCAGTGGAGGTCTCTGGTAGAGGAGCGATTGTGCGGCGGGTGGTCGATGCGTTGAGCGAGAGATCAAGTTAGGTGTAGTTCGCGTATAGGCGAGGTGCAGAGAGGAGAATAGTTGAAGCGGAGTGAGCTATATTGTTGTGACTGATGATGCAGGTGACTCTACATTTCGCTCGATGGGTCTAAAAACCGCCATAGCGCGGCGAGAGTGTGGGATGTCGCAGCGGTTCGTCATATCACAACTTAGGCGAATCGTAGCGCGCTGTGCAAGAAGTGGATCATCTTACGCGCACAGGTCAGTGTACTGAGCTCAACAACAAGGAGCTCAAGTCTTTCAATATATTCATCAAAGTTGCTACGTAGGCTAAAACCTGAATACTTCTGTCTTCTCTATAGAGGCGTGTGGATGATCGCTGGATACTCGGAAAACTCTCTCATACGATGGCTGATTCGTGACTGAGCGATCGTCATGTGAGGCGATTGAGCGATATGGATATTAGTATGGGGTTTATGGACAGATGGACATAGCGCTTCTGTGTGATATTTATATAGGAGATATGAGTTAACGATGAGGAGTCGATGAGATGACAGGAGAGAGAGAAGCACGTAGCTACACTATATGTTAGTGCATGAGTGTGACATATGCTGTGATTATGATTGTAAATATTCATATCAACGCAGACCACTCTCTCGGTTTTATATACAGAATCCTATTGTCACACAATCTCTTAGTAAGATCTTAATATCGTGATGACACACGTGACACATGCATATCATTGCGTAGACTCAATACATTACTCGAAGACACTCATACGAGTCTCGCCTTAAGCTATGCTTACGAAGGAGGCATAGCAACACTCTCTCGCTCAATGTCAATGAGCAGTATCCTGGAACAGTTCGTGGCTCCTCTCTGGGGGGCATCTAGAGCTGCAGCAGCGCGCTGTAGTCGCCATCTTGGGAGTGCCGATGAGGCTATGGTGGGGGATCGATTGTGGCGTCGAGCTAGGGGTGGTTGTAGGTGTGCGGCGTACCGACTCATTCTTTAGATCTACTTTATGGACTATGCGCGTGATCTCGGCACTCAATACATGGACAGCGTTACGGCTACTACATAGTACTGCTGTCTGTTATGCTGCGATAAACACCCATTCTCCTATAATAGACAACTATCATCGTCTCCTGACAAGACTATAGATGCATAATGTAGAGGCGCGCCTCTAGCGAGTCTACAAGTGCTCTCATTCTACACAATATTATATATGAGCGTTCTCGTAGCTTAACATTCATTGTAGATCGGACACTGATACATCGCAGGAGGTCGAGTGAATCGATACTTCTCTGTCTACATAGGTACCAAAAAGCAAAACTACATTAGTAGTATTTGGTCTGTCTAGAAGCGCAATGTGCTTCTCGAACCCGAGTATTTATCTACTAATAATCACTATTTGATGTAATCATGTTGACTCTTATTTCCGCGCTACTGAGCGATCTGATATATTCAATATCACTGTAAAAAGGTTATGTGGTCATTTACATAGAGACCACGGATCTCTTCGGGCTCAAGCTGCCTCTGCTTTCAGACGGGAGAGCTCAACTCGTTCAGCGCAGCGCCCTCGTGGCGCAAAGGCAAGCGTCTCTAGCTCGCGGGCAGGTTGGGAGGCTCTATAGGCACGAGGGATCCATATCATTTGTTCTCTCTCTAGTGTGTAGCGAGTCAAGTCGATGCTCTGTCCTAGCACTCTCACAATCGTCATCGACCGGGAGTCTCTGGTTGAAGTCTATGGTGTCGTAGACGCAGGGTATAGTGTTCTTTGAGGAGGATACTCTATGACGTTAGAGGCTCGTGCGAAGAGGCGGGAGCCAAGCGCAGTTTCCTTATACAGTGTGTATGTGACACTAATAGATCTACAGTAGTATTCACTATTGGACACGTGAGCATTTCTATTATCTCCGCTCTACAGAACATGATCTACACATCTCTCTTTATCTGACCGGTCATGAGAATCTCATCAAGACGTAGTAACAGACAGTCTCTTACAGTACACAGTGTCTAGGACTCCAAGAGATGAAGGGTATAAAGTAAGTCTTTTTAGTAGATACATATCTCATTAAGACTGAGATATCACAGAAAGAGAGATATTGTCATTTTTCATGCGGGTCCAGAGGTCCGAGAGTGCAGTGTGTTCTGTCGCGAGCTAAATCTTCTCTCTTATCGAGGTATGATGGAGTCATGTCACGCGTGGGATGTGTGATTAGTTGTGGCTGCTACATATCTTATGTCTTAATATAGACTGAAGTCCACATTGAGGTGTGTTAGTTAGTTGATAGTATATGTCGAGAGTTAGTGTATCTATAGGAATAGAGGGAGGGGAGAGATTCGTATATATGGGACTGTAGGGGATTGTGATGTAGTAGTAGATGATAATATTGTAATAGGGGGCGATGGTAAGGATGCGAGTATCGCGCAGGAGAGCGTCGGATTCGTTGATGGATAGTAGTAACTATGGATCACTGATCGTCTGAAATGCTAGGGGGGATTTATTACACGAGTGATATAATATTATTACTCGAGACATATATAGTAGAGGTTGAACGTACACTCCTGAGATAGGACTAAGTTGCTTTACGACATTCATGGCACCTCGTACGTGGGTGTGTTGATTAACCTCGCTCTGTTGATTGAATGTTAGCGCACACTCTGTGGGCCATCAGCTCGTGAAGGTGAGGCCAAGAAAACGTTGTGATCGACGAATGGCGTGTTGAAAGTCGTTATAGGATGATCCAAGTTTCTATAGTCTTAGCCGAGGAGATATCTGTAGCGTCATTCTTCTATTATTCTTCTCATGCGGGAGGGCAGACTATATGATTTTCGGCACACCACAGTCTGATCAGAGGCGTGTGATAGGTGTAGCGAGTAGTTATCGAACGGTGAGATGATCTTGAGTTCGCTAAGCTTATCTGTGGAAGCGCACATAGTGGCGAGGAGCGTTCACTCTACGCGATTCGTCCATCTCTGTACTTATGTAACACGTAAAGGATACACACACTTTATTTCTATATGAGTGGACACATTCTGATCTAGACAAACAAAGACGCGATAGATCTCTACATCTAGGTCTGCGATGAGCGGATAGTGACACTATCTAGATGTGCCACGTCGCGAATCGCGACCTCTAGAGAGTACGTATCACACTATGGGGAAGTGAACTAACATCATATGTGACTTGGGGAAGTCTAGAAGAGTAGCGATACTCGTCGCGTTTTGATAATTTAGAGGATGTGATAGATGACGATATATGGAGAGGGGGGCAGGTACACATAAGCAACGATAGGATAGTCGTAGGCGAGACATAACACTCTAGAGGACATATCAGAAATGGAGTGGAAGACGTGCAGAACACTGAATCTTATAGGTTCCTATAGTAAGAGCAGGAGTATATGTGGGGGAACTCAGGTACACGTTGTGACGGTGAGTCTCTTGAGGTTGTCTCTCCTTATTGTTATGTCTGGCAGGCGCGTCTAGATCAGGATAGTGGGGCTTAACAATGCATATGACATAGCCTAGTCTTGAGTGATCTCGGCACTAGCGGGGGAAGTGTCTCGCAATATTAAACAAGAAATAAGATTCTAGCATCGTATATTATTCAACCAATTACTCGGAGGCGGCGGGTCGAGACAGATTTGACCGTGCTCAGGAGGCTCTTACAGGCTAAGCGAGCGCCTGGGATTAGATTGTGAGCACGATGATGTGACTCTCTCTAGGGATATCAGCGGACGGAGGGGCGCAACGACCCACCGGCGTGGTGGTTGGTAATTATCTCGAGTTGTCTCTGCGTTCTATAGCTTTCTATTGGTACACTCATACACAAGTTAGATGTCTCTCACAGACTAGATCAGACTCGATCGATGAGGAGAGCTGGCGGCGAGGCATCTGATCTAGCATCTGGGTCCATCAGATTCTCAGGAGAAAAAGCGTCAAAGCGTGAGTCTAAGCATACAAAGGATATAGCTCGCATTGATTTGAAGACTCAACTATTGGTAGCTCCACAGATGTACAAGGGACTATTAGTCACGGAGAACAGATGTTCTATCACTCAGAGGATGCGACACTCGAGTCTCATGATATGCGAGATTATAAGACGAAGCGCCTACTAAGGTTATGGATTTTGACTAGGAGCGTACTCTCGTCACTCGACATCTGCACTGAGACGGTGCGAGAGCACGTACCTGAAGTACTAGTTGGCTATGTGAGTCGAGGGGATCTCGCCTATATGACGGGTGGATCTCATTGAAGAGCTCGGTTCATCTTATATTTGCGAAAGACTCTGATGAATCGTGGTTAGGGAGTAAGTTGTGTATAGGTGAGTCAATGGTAGTATTGATATGAAGTTGGTCTGGTCACAGCGAAGGGGGAGGCAGAGTGAGTGGCGACTCTGACAAGAGATAGTGAGTGTGTTTTTATTTTTTTGTACTAGTATGTAGGGTGCGTCAGGTTTGTGGTCGTCTTGGAGTGTGGAGGGGGGATATAGTGAGTTATTGGGTACGTCTGATTTAGGATGTGACTATCAGGGGCAGGATGCAAGTGAGTCTAGGGAAGGCGAGGCCGGTGATAATCACAATGTTAGGACTATCTTCTTCAGGCTGGGAGTAGGGGCCGGGTCCGTTTGCGGGTCGCGGCGTATGGATCCTGAACACACTGTTCAGGTGGGTCAGTCCAATGCATCATTTGGTTCGAGGGCGCGGACGTTGGGAGTCGGCGCGTGCCTTGAGCGAGTGTGTGCGTATAGTGTAGTAAGAGGTGTGCGCGCTCAGTGAAAGCTAGAGCTGTTCAGCGACTCTCATATCACTCGTGTGAGGAGTATCTGTAGGTGGACAGGGCGCGCTAGAGAGTCATTGACACTAATCACACACCTCTCACTCACAGACTCGCCGATTGATATAGGAGTAGACTGATCTCTATATGGGGATGCCTCATCATGTCTCGATATCAGAGGACAGGGGATCATCTAGGGCCGGTGCCGACTTATAGGATATCTAATACCATAGTGAAAGGAGCGCTCATTACAAACGTGCATGTCTATATAGATTCATAGGAGTGTGCGAGTGGTGTCTGCGGGGACGGTATGTGCTTAGGAGCGTAGGATTAGGGTTGATTCTCGAGGGAGGTTGTATGCATCTTAGGGTTGTAATTCTGATACTACGTGTGGTGGTTGATGTTGACTACATCTAGCGCGACCAGTATACTCACCACTCTAAGTTCAAGAGTCACTGAGTGGTCACGCGCAGAGAGGCAGCTCATGACATATACTTTAGTGAGACACATGGTAAATTTAGAAGATTCTATCGCGAGATCATCAGAGCAGCCAGTTCTTGTGCTACGTGAAGGAGTCTTAGCGAGCCCATGGCTCGGTTGATAAGCACGTGTGGAGCGTAAACTCTGATGGTATTTTATATTGGGGACGGAGTAGTATCTCTCTATCAGTTCACATACAGGACTGATGTATATCTTATAGTACTCATTAGCGGTGTAGCCGGTATCATCTCTAGGTGCTGTAGTGTCTGTGAAGAGTAATTCTCCTTTCAGAGAGTAGCGGGACCCTTTAAAGACGATAGAGAGTTATGATACGCCGCGTAGTTAGTCAGGGTTATCTGATGTGAGCGAGAACGTTCTCTGACTGCGCTTTTGCGCGTGGGAGCGATTTGAGATTGTCTTGTATAGTAGCAGTAGGTTCTCTCGATCGTCCACTCGGTGTCGACGTTTGACTCTATGGGAGCGATGATCTCAGATGTGTAGAGGTGTGGATGTGCGCACTATGGTGAGCACGTAACGAGTTAGTGCGGTGATGTGGAGCTCTGGGCCTGAGCTAGTTCGGTCATTATACACACAAAGCAGTCTATAGTGTGCTCAAGTGGGCACATATCTTTATGATTGTGCGGTGATTCTCTAGGGGTGCGATGTATCAATCTCTCGAGTCATAGTTAGGGGTAGAGCTGATTAGTGAGGCTCTCATCTGGAGGTCTATGCTGCACCACACGCTCTCTCTGTTGACGTACTCACATCTCTTGTAGTGGGATAAATTGTCGTCGAGAGTATTGTATAGGTGAGTGGAGTGAGGGAGCGAGCAGGATAGATAGATGAAGGTTGTGACTGAGTGTGTGATCACGCGATTTAGACTCTCTCATGAGCACGGAAGGGCGTCAATATGCGTTCTGTGCTCTGTAGAGTGTGTCCACTGGTCTGTTATGCTAGATATGAGCGGGTGACGACATGTTTCAGATTATCGGTGTTACTATATGAGGGGGTGAATGGGTGGTGGTGGGTGTGGTGTGGGTGAGGGTTGGGGGGGTGGGTATAATTTTATTAGATATTAGGAGGTTTGGAGTATAGGTTAGGGGATGTGTTATAATGGATAAGAAAGGGAGATTCTTATAAAAGAATGGAATGATTAAATATAAAGATATGGTTACCTACAGTATTTGAAAAGGGCTTACTTCTCCCATTTCCAGTCTCCACTTCTCCAATTTCCTAACCACAAATCACCAAACACCCCTACCCTACACAATCTCACATGTGCTCAAACATCTTGGCTCCATTTTCACCAAAGCGTACCTAACATTGTCCAAAGCGACACTTTGAGCAAAGACATAGCGTAGACCTACACATACTAAATTCTAGAGGCTTCCTCCTCTTATCGGCATAACTTTTCTGACGATCACGTGCAGCCTTTTAAGTCTATCCTTAATCTACGAGATCTTCTCAGTAGTCTCTTGCTCTAACTCAGGTCCTATCAACTGACCTTCTCCAACCTTAGCCTACAAAATCAGGGAACGACACTTCCTACCTAAACAAGTGCCTTCAAATCTGGCGCGCATCTTACCAGCTTAGAATGATAACTATTGTTATACGAAAACTCAACCAAAGGAAGATGAACATCCCAACTTCCTCTGAAGTCTAGGACACACGCTCTAAGCATGTCTTCCAAAGTCTGAATAGTACGCTCACTCTGACCATCGGTCTGAGGGTGATAAGCCGTACTCATATCTAAGCGAGTTCCTAATGCCTCTTGCATTGACTGCCAAAACCTTGATGTGAAACGACTATCATGATCCGATATAATCGAGATCGACACACCATGTCTAGCAACTATCTCATTCAAATACAATCTAGCCAACCTTTCCATCTTATAATCCTCACGCATAGGTAGAAAATGAGCAGACTTAGTCAATCGGTCCACAATGACCCAGATTGTGTCATGCCCACTACTAGTCCTAGGCAACTTAGTCACAAAATCCATAGCTATCCCTTCCCATTTCCATATGGGAATCTCAGGTTGCTGGAGCAGGCCAGATGGCCTTTGATGCTCAGCCTTAACCTTCAAATAAGTCAAACACCTACTAACATACTCAGCTATATCCTTTTTCATTCCAGGCCACCAATACCTATCTCTCAAATCATAATACATCTTATCAGCTCTTGGGTGTACAGAGTACTTTGACTTATGGGCTTCGTCCATTATCAGGGTTCTCACATCACCCTTCAAAGGCACCCATATTCGATCCAGGTAATACAATGCTCCATCATTCCTAAGTTCAATCATCTCATCCAAACCTTTCTGCAATCCAGCAGATTCATCCACAGCCTCCTTCTGAGCCGTCAATATCCTATCCTTGATACTTGACTGAAGGATCATATTCATAGCTCTAACTCTCTTAGGCTTTACTCTTTCTTTCCTACTTAGGGCATCAGCCACCACATTCGCCTTACCAGGATGGTAGCGAATTTCACAGTCATAATCACTAAACAACTCTATCCAGCGACGCTGTCGCATATTCAACTCTTTCTGACTAAAGATATGCTGAAGACTCTTATGATCCGTATAGATGACACTCTTTGTCCCATACAGATAATGTCTCCAGATCTTAAGTGCAAACACAACCGCACCCAACTCTAAATCATGGGTAGTATAATTATTCTCATGAATTTTCAACTGCCTAGACGCATAGGCTATCACTTTACCTCTCTGCATTAACACACAGCCTAGTCCTATCCCGGACGCATCACAATATACTACAAAATCTTCCGATCCATCGGGGAGAGCTAGAACAGGCGCATTACACAACTTATCCTTTAAGGTCTGAAATGCATATTCTTGTTCCTCACCCTAATTAAAAGTCTTACTTTTCTGAGTCAAGATAGTAAGAGACTTAGCTATCTTAGAAAAGTTCTCAATGAACCTACGGTAATACCCAACCAATCCTAAGAATGAACGAACCTCAGTCGGAGTTCTAGGGGCTTTCCAATTCTTAACAGCTTCAATCTTACTAGGGTCTACATGAATCCCATTACCATTTATCACATGCCTAAGAAACTGCACTTCTCTTAGCCAGAATTCACACTTAGAAAACTTAGCATACAGTTTCTCCTTTTTGAGTAGTTCCAAGACTAACCTTAAGTGTTCTAATAACCTCTTGAGTCTAGATTAGATAATGAGTCGTATATAGAACACTATCACAAACTTATCAAGATACGGCCTACAAACTCTATTCATCAAGTCCATAAATATTGCTGGTGCATTAGTCAGACCAAAGGGCATTATAGTGAACTCAAAATGTCCATAACGAGTTCTAAACGCAGTCTTTGGAATGTCATCCTCATGCACTCTCAGCTGATGGTATCCAGACCTAAGATTTATCTTAGAGAAAAACTACGACCCTTGCAGTTGGTCAAATAGATCATCAATCCTAGGTAGCGGATAACGATTCTTAACAGTCAACTTATTCAATTCTCTATAGTCAATACACATCCTAAAGGAACCATCCTTCTTCTTAACGAACAATACCGGCGCTCCCCAAGGCGATGAACTTGGTCGAATGAAACCTTTGTCTTGGAGTTCCTTGAGTTGTCCCGACAACTCCTCCAATTCAGAAGGTGCCAAACGATAAGGAGACTTTGCTACTGGCGTTGCTCCAGGGGTTAACTCAATTCGAAACTCAATTTCCCGAATAGGCGGTAATCCAGATAGATCATCCAGAAATACCTCAAGGAAAATCTCTAACCACAACAACTCTTCCTTGTTTTCTTATCACTACCTTAGCGCTCATCAATAATCTTCTTTCTCATTCGGATCTCACTCCTACTACTCAAAGCACTTGCATCCGGTAGGGTAGATCCTTGCTCACGATTCACACGGCAAAATTATTATAGCTTAAAAATTAGAACAACAGGTCCCCATACCTATAATCACATCAAAACTCCCATGTCCAAAAGGTATTAAGTCAATGCCAAAGATATGACCCTCGATTTCTAGTTTGCAACCCTTAATAACTTATCAATCTCTACTAGTTGCCCACTAGCTATTTCAATCTCATATTTGAAATCTAAGTCGCTGGGCTCTAAGCCTAACAGAGGTATGAAGGTAGTGGAAACAAAACTATAGTCGGCACCAGAGTCAAATAAGGTAGTGGGAAAGTGCTTGTTCAAAGTAAACGTACCCGTCACAATGTTCGGATCCTGGCGAGCTTCCTTTGCTCCCTACATGAATGCCCTACCCCTAGCCTGGTTCCCTTGGTTTCCATGACCCTGACCCTCGTTATTAGCAACAACTTGCTTTGGACGGTTTCCTCTTGGTCCTTGTACCCTATTCCATCTAGCACAAGCTGGCCTAACATGGTCGGTACTACCACACTCATAACATGCCCTAACAGGTGGGTTTCTAGCATTGACAGGATTCACATTCCTTGGCACACTTCTACAATCCTTTGCCAAATGACCCAGGCGGTTACAGTTGTAGCATGTGCGACAAGGTCCACCGGGTGCATGGTAGGAGTTGCAGGTGGTACACTTGGGCCAAGTACCCGTATTCTCTCTTCCTACAGGGTTCACAGTAGTAGCAAAAGCATTCACAGTCCTGGTCCTCTTATTATCATCCCTTCTATTCCTATCCTTACTAGGTTCCCCCATATTTCCTCTCTTCTCAACCTTCTTAATTGTTTCATTCCTAACAGCCTCATTAGTCAGTGCACCAGAAATCTGCATAACCTTTTGCACAGTCTTCGGCTCTGTTGCTGCCACCATCCCATAGATTTGTAGAGCAAGACCATACACATTCCTCTTAATCATCCTACTCTCAGGAGTTACCAAATGTGGAACTAACCTAGCCAACTCATGAAACCTATCAGTATACGCAGCATGGCCAGCCCCGACCATGGCGTGATTCCACAACTCAGATTCTAACTTTTGCATCTCATGACTAGGACAAAACTCTTGTATCATCATACACTTAAAGTCATTCCATGACATACTAACAGCAACTTCTCGACTTAGCGTGCGGATCTAAGAGTTCCACCACGTTAAAGCCTTACTCACAAATGAACCAACAGTGTATTTCACCTTTTGGTCAATACTACAACCACTCATATCATGCACAGATTCCATTTTCTTAATCCAATGAGTGAGGGCTACAACACCTCCCTTACCATCATATTCCTTAGGGTTACACGCTAAAAATTCCTTATATGAACAACCTACCCGGTTGCCATTTACTATCACATTCCCAACGTTCCCCTGAACGTTCTCATTAACCACATTACCATTCTGATTTCCAACATTCCCTTGGTTACTAACCTGGGCCAACATGGCGGGTAAGAGGTTTCGCAATTGCTGGGCAATGATCGTTAGGAAGTCGAGTGCACCCCATTGACTCCCTCTACATTCCTATTGACTCCCTCTACGCCCCCATTATCTCTCAAACCCTGGTCATTTCCTTGACCATTCAAATCATCAACACGCTCATCATTACCTTCTCTAGGTCTTCTACCCCTCCCACCTCTACCAACCCGTACACCCGTTCCCCCTCCTAATGATTTGGCAGCAGGCCGACCAGCACTTTGGGTCCTCATCCTTGGCAGCATTATCTATACGAGGGAGAACATAGGCAACTTTAGGTAGGCAGGAAGACTCACATATATACAATATCTTACTATATATACAGATATAAACATAACACACCTTACGGTGTCAACATCGATTTGTGTGAACGACATTACTAAGTATGAGTGAGTTGTGATACGCTTATAACTACGTTGGCCACCGTACTTATATTCACATCCTTTCCCAGTCATACTTAATATTGAGCTCACACATTTCAATGACTAACACGACTAAAGCACCAAGCCACGAACACGCGAAAGTAAACAAAAGCGGAACACCGCGCACATAGATCCTATACGCAACTAAACAACGGATCTTAGGTTATAGTCTAAGTCAATCCACCTAGTTCTCTATAACCTTGGCTCTGATTACCAATCTGTCAGACCCTGATAATGGCAGAAACTCGGGTATGCAACATAATGATCAATCATAACACAAGATACAACATAAAGAAAACTACAATGCATAAACTTCAAGTGTTACGATGACCATCAACCTCGAACAACCTCGAGTGATGTCCCAAATCACTATCAAAATCCACAATCTCTTACAATTATCCAAAAGCCCTCATAGGGGTCCAAATCCAAACATAAACCAAAATTTCCAAATACTAAAGCCGAATAAAATAAACAAGCAAGACTTCACATGAAAATCCACACGGGATACTTCTAAGCCTGCTATCACACATCACCAAACTATTCCTCTTTCACTTCATCTGAAAATGATACTCGAAAACGTCAACAATAATTTTGGCGAGCTCATAGGTTTGACCTTAAACCCAAAAGCTATGCCAATATTTCAAACAGTGAACAATAGTGCTTGATAGGTGTAAAATACACATATCTGTTTATAAGAAAACCGTCAAAAACGGGAAAACACGGACACGAGGAACGAAAGAGCACAAAAGAAGCCGGGGATTAAAAAAGCCAAAGTTAAAAAGTCAACCAATGGTCAAATCTCAGTCAACTCAGTCAAACCACAAAAACCCAAAGTTACAAATCTAGTCCCCCAAGTTTCCAAAGTTACACAAATGGTCCTTGAAGTCTTAATGGGCCCTTTATACCTTAAAACCCCAACCGGATCCAAAGCTCATACCCGGCCCAAAACCTTAAAGCTTATTACCCTTTTATAAAAGTCCAAGGACCAAATGTGCCATTTTTGAAAGTTGTAATACACTTGGACGTGTATTACTTTTACACCTAACAAAGAGGAGGACTTAACTTGCCATATCCCCAAAGTTTAAATCCATTTACCCTGTTTTCAGTTATAAAAAGGCGCTAA